>JADHKF010000015.1:0-272006 GCA_019925685.1 Ceratocystiopsis sp. VPRI43766
CACCAGCACCAGCACCAACACCACCACCACCACCACCACCACCAGCCCAAGCTGGACCGGACGCCACGGCGGCGGCGGCCCCCGCGGCCCCCGCCGCGCCCCCCCCCCCCCCCCCCCCCCCCCCCCCCCCCCCCCCCCCCCCGCACGCACCGCCCTCGATGCACTCCTCGAGCCAAAAGTACTTGAGGCTCTGCTGCGTGACGGGACTGCCGATGAAGGCGCCCCAGAAGGCGGCCATCTGCAGGACGCGGGCGGCCAGGGCGGCGCCGCGCGGGCTGGCGGCGTCCGGGACGTGCTCGGGCAGGCGGCGGAGGAAGAAGTCGTACAGGCTCTCGGCCGGGTCGATGGCGGCGCAGTGGCGGTCCGAGTGGACAAAGGCCTCCTCGATGATGGTCCACATGGCGGTGGCGGCGGCCTCGCCGTCGGCCAGGGGCAGCAGGGCGCCGTCGGCATCGAAGACGGCGCCGGCCAGCGCGGCGCCGTTCTCGTCGACGTCGTGGCCGGGGGCGGTGACGGTGCCGGTGGCGCGGACCAGGTCGAGGATCGGGTTGTCGCTCGTGCCGTGGATCCAGTTGGGGCCCATGTCGACGAGGGGGCCGGCACGCGACGCGCTGGGCTCGAGGAGCGGAATCGTCTCCTGGTGCATGCGGCCGCCCAGGCGCTGGCGGCCCTCGAGGATGGTCACGCGGAAGCCGTGCTGCAGCAGAACGTCGGCACAGCGCAGGCCCGCAACGCCGGCGCCGACCACGCCGATATGGGGCGGCATGGCGCCGCCAGCGTTGATGGAGCTCGCAGGCGGCGTCTGTGTCTGCCTGTCAGCACTTTGCTTGTCTGTTTGCAGGAGCGGTGAATGAATGCTCTCGGGGGGAGGGGTGCCCTCTGACTCACATGCAACCGCGGGTCAGAAGCCAGCGAGCCACACTGGCGGACGGCCTGGAGGTCCTGGTCGAGGCGGGAGGAGTCGCGGCGGGTCGAGCTGGGTCCAAATGCCAGGTAAGCGTCCATTCTGGCAGAAGGGGGTGTGAAGGGAGTGAGTTGGAGAGAAGCCAACCCGGCTCCGATTGGTGACTTGGGATGAGCATGATAAGGTGTGGGCGGGGGGGGGGGAGGGGCAGGTGAGCCACAAGTGACAGTGCTGCATCCGAGAACGGACGAAAACGGCAATCCGGGGGTGCAACGGGGTGAGATGAGGTGTCAAGTGAAGTGACGACGTGAACGCCACAGACGATCGAGGAAAGCTGGGCACACCTACGCAGCCATGACTCGCGGCAGCAGCAGCAGCGGGGCCGGTCTCCAGCGACCAGCAGCAGACAGGCAGTGCCGCGGGCGGAGGCAGCAGCGCATCAACCGGGACGTGCCCGTCGTCGGTGGTTTGGCAGAGGATCACGACGTTCGGTTCGCCTATCTCGAAGCGTTAGTAAGCTTGGCCTTGGCGACAGGCGGTTTTGCGTGACCTCCTTCCCTGACGTGGGCGTCCCAGGTAGGCGCCTTTTCGATGCGGAGCCCCAGCTCAGCCTCGTCTCCACTTTTTAAGCCGCCGCCCTAACACGTCGTATTCGTCGGGTTGGGCTGTCTCGGTCTGGAGGGGAAAGCCTCACGCGGTTCAACCGGCCCCCTTATACCCGGGGGTCGGCTCGTATGTTCTGTTTTTTTTTTCTGTTTTTTTAATTTTCACCACACTGGAAAACAACTCTACTGCTGCTTGTGCAACATGTCGAATCAGCCACCCCCAAAGACCGCCAAGTCGCTGCTCTCGCCAGACACCACGCTGGTGGCCCCGGCAGCACCGGTGCTGGAGAATGGCTCTGACACGGCAAAGACGAAACAGACGACCAAAGATGACGGTGGGAAAGCACCGCACAAAGCGGGGCCGGAATACAGTGGCGTCCAGGCCACGCCGCTGATCCCCGTCCCGGAGCCGCCACAGGGTCCGGCGGGCGGCCGGCGCAGCTTTTTCCGTTCCAATATCAACGGGGTGGTATCGCGCGGCCGACGCGGCCCTGTGACGGGGCATCAGCAGCCGCAGCAGCCGCAGCAGCCTCAGCAGCCGCAGCAACCGCAGCAGCGCACGCAGAAAATGCAGACGCTGGAGCAGCGGCTGCAGGCGCAGCGGCAGGCGGGCCCGTCGGCGGCAGAGGCGGAGCAGCGGGTGCGGCAGCTGCGGCAGGCGGCGCGGCAGGCGGCGACGGCGCGGGGCCCGCGGGCGGCGCAGGGGGTGTTCCAGGCGTCGTGCGCGACGGACCTGTGCTTTGTGCTGGACGTGACGGGGTCGATGCAGCTGTGGATCCAGGCGGCGCGCGACTCGATCCGGCGGATCGTGGACGAGATCAACGGCGCGTACTTTTACGAGGCGGACGTGCGCGTGGCCGTGGTGGCGTACCGCGACCACAGCGACGGCGTGGACCTGCGGCTGACGGTGCTGCCGTTCACGAGCGACGTGGACGCCGTCTACGGCTTTCTGGCGCGCCTGGTCGCGAGCGGCGGCGGCGACGCGGCCGAGGACGTGCTGGGCGGGCTGGACGCGGCGCTGGCGCTGGACTGGCGCCACCCGACGCGCTGCATCATGCACATAGCCGACGCCCCGGCGCACGGCGCCGCGCTGCACCACCTGGACCGCGACTGCGACTTCTACTACTCGCGGCCCGAGCCGCACGGCCTGACGCTCGCCGGCGTCACCGCCCGCATGATCGCCATGGACATCAACTACGTCTTCTTCCGCATCACCCAGCAGACCGACCGCATGCTGCTCGCCCTCCTGCGGGCGTACGCGGCCGCCGCGCCCGACGCGCAGCTGTGCCGGCAGAACAAGTGCTACGGCGCGGGCGTGGCGGCCATGCAGCAGCAGCGCGCCCAAGCGGCGGCGGCGGCGGCGGCGGGGTCGGGCACCGGTGCGGGAAAAGCGGCTGACGACGCCGCCAACGCCGCCGCCCGCCGCGGCGGCGACACGTTTGTCAACGGCGCGCTCAGCGGCGGCCTGCATTTCAACGAGGTCATGCTGGGCACGTCGTTCAGCTCGCTGTCGCGGCTGGTCGTCGGCGGCGTGGCGGCGGCGTCGTCGTGCACGGCCATGCGGCTGTCGGCGACGGCGACGGCGACGGCGACGGCGTCGACAGCGCGGTCGGGCGGCGGCAGCAGCAGCAGCGGGCTGCGGTCCAAGCGGGCGGCGTTCCAAAAGGCCAAGCTGGGCGACGTGGCGGAGGACGCGGAGCTGGAGGTGCTGGACGAGGTTGAGGAGACGGAGGACAGCGGAAAGAACAGCAAGGACAGCAAGGACAGCAATGGCCTCGGCACGGCGACCACGGGCGGGAAGACGCTCGTCGACGGCTCGGCTGTTGTCAACACGCCCACCGTCGTCGAGACCGGCCCGCCGCAGTGGGACACGACCGGCTGGCTCGACCAGACGATCCGGTGCAAGGCCTTTTCGCCCGACGTGGTCGACATGCAGCGGGTGCAGGGTGTCGGCACGAGCGCCGGCATCGGCAACGGCATCTGCACCGGCACCGGCACCGGCACCGGCACCGGCATCCTCGACCGCATGATGGCGAGCGACGACAACATCCCGCTGAGCACGACGGAGCTGACGGTGCTGCGGCGGTCGCGGCCGTTTGCGCAGGGGGCGCTGCGGACGGCGGCGTATGCGCGGACGCAGCAGTCGACGAGCCCGCTGGTGGTCAAGGCGTTCAAGCGCGGTGGCAAGACGCTGGCGGACCTGGCCGAGGACATGCGGCTGCAGGCGCTGTGCAAGGCGTTTGCGCTCGAGTTCAACGCGCTGGTGGCGGACGAGCAGTACTCGCTGGACTTTGTCGTGGTGACGTGTCTGCAGCCGGAGGGGGCGGTGCAGGCCGGCGACGGCGACGGCTGCCTGACGCTGGAGCCGCTGCTGCTCGAGTCGGAGACGGCGCGCTACGTCAAGTACAACAACAACTGCGGCGGCGTGAGCCGGCTGGGCGCGGACGCGGCAGAGGACGACGACGCAGCAGAGAAGAAGAAGAAGGACAAGAAGAAGGACAAGAACAAAATCAAAAAGGACAAGGACAAGAAGGACAAGGACAAGAAGGACAAGGGGAAGGAGGACAAGGGGAAGGAGGACAAGGGGAAGGAGGACAAGAGCAAGGCCGCCCCGATGTCCGAGAAGACGGCGCAGCCGGACGGCAGTGCCGGAGGCGCGCGGCGGGCGCGGCGGGCGCGGCTGGCGCGGCTGGCGGCGACCAACGCGGCGGCGCAGGCGTTCTCGCACTTTACGTTTGAGCGGTCGCGCGGGCAGCTGCTGGTGGTGGACCTGCAGGGCGTGGGCAACGTGCTGACGGACCCGGCCATCCACACGCGCGACCCGGCGCGCTTTGTGCTGAGCGACACGAACCTCAACGCCGACGGCTTCAAGCTGTTCTTCGCCACGCACCGCTGCAACGCCGTGTGCGCGCGCCTGCGCCTGCGCTCCAACGCGGCCCTGTTCCGGCGCAGCCTGGCGACGGCCACGGACGCCCGCCCCTACGCCATCCCCTTCCGCACCGCCTGGACGCCGCCCGTCGTGCGCGGCCGCCGCGCCCAGGCCCTGGCCGCGTACCTCGGCCTCGCCGACACCCGCTTCGCCGGCCGCGCGCCCGACATGCTCGTGTGCTGCGCCAACAAGCTGTGCAGCCGCATCGTGCGCCCGTCCACCGCCCAGGCCGCGCCCGCCGGCGTCTACTGGTGCCCGCGCTGCTGGCCGCAGCTGCGCGCGTCGGCCGCCACGCGCGTGTGCGCCGCCGCGCCCGCCGGCGCCGTCCACGAGTTTGCCGTGTCGACCTTTTTCTTCGAGGCCCAGGGCCGCCTGCTGCCCAGCGCGTGCCCCGCGCACGGCGGCGGCGTCAGCCAGCCGCTGGACGTGACGGTGCCGGTGCTGGGGCGGGCGCGGTACTGGCTGTCGTTTTTGTGCGGGTTGTGAGGAGTGATTTATTGGGATTTCATGTTTTTTTTTTTTATTTTTCCTTTTTCTTTTTTTCTTTTCTTTTTTTTTTTCTTTTCTTTTTCCCTGTCTTTTCCCTCCCTTCTACTTCCTTGCTTATGTTTCATTTGCTAATTTTTCCTTCCCTTTTCCTTTTTTTTCTACGTTTTCTTTCCTTCTTTTCTTTTCCCCTTTTTACCGGCGTCCATATCTTATTCCCTGTCATTGACGTTCTCACCTTCACCCCCTAAATTCCCTTTTCCGTATTATACTCCGTAGATACTTGAATGCCCCACCTGCCATCACCGAGGCTTGTGGGGACTCCACGTCTGTCGCACAAAAAGTGGGCCCCATCTGCGACACAGCCAATCATCAATCCGCCGTAATCGTCCATCGTCAGCAATCTGGGGTCAGCCGAGGCACCCCGGAATTCCGATCACCACGCGAACGACGATACTCGGTGTGTTGTGTTTTTTCTCTGCCTCTTCTCTTCTTCTTTGTATTTTTTCTCTTCCTCTCTTCTTTGTATTTTTTGTTCTCTTCTGTAATATTCACTTTCCTTCTCTTCACTTCACTTCTCTTCACTTCTCTTCCTCCATTAATTCCTCCTCTTCTTCCTCCTCTCCTCACCTCTTCTTACACCCTCAACACCCCATCATGGCCATCCCAGACCGCACCTTCACCCGCCAGGAGGTCGCCGAGTCGGCCAAGAAGCTCGAGGCCGCCGGCGAAGACAGCGACGCTCCCGTCCTGTTCATCATCGACGCCGTCGTCTACGATGTCGCCGACTTCCTCGACGCCCACCCCGGCGGCGCCTACGTCCTCCGCCAGGTCGCCGGCACCGACGCCACCGACGCCTTCTACAACCTGCACCGCCAGGAGGTCCTCGAGAAGTACATGGACGACCTGGCCGTCGGCACCGTCGCCGGCGAAACCCCCGCCGTCCTGCGGCCCGCGCCCGGCGCCCTGTCGCGCGTGCCCTACGCCGAGCCGCTCTGGGTGGCCTCGACCCTCGCCCGCGTCGACCCGGCCTCGGGCGCCCTGCTCGACGGCTTCCAGACCCCGCCCTACTACAAGGACTCGCACCGCCGCCTGCAGCGCGCCCTGCGCGTCTTTGTCGACCGCGAGGTCGCCCCCGAGGCCCGCGAAAAGGAACGCTCCGGCGAGCACGTCGGCCAGCCGCTCATCGACCGCATGGCCCACGCCGGCATCCTGCACATGCGCCTCGGCCCCGGGAAGCACCTGCACGGCGTCCGCCTGCTGCGCGACGACGGGCCCGGCGGCCACCCGGACGGCGTCATGGACGGCGCCGACTTTGACTACTTCCACGACCTGCTGACCGCCCAGGAGTTCGTCCGGCCCGCCGCCCGCGGCTTCCAGGACGGCAACCTGGCCGGGCTCGTCATCGGCCTGACCGTCGTGCTGCACTACGCCAACGACCCGGCCCTGCAGCGCCGCGTGCTCGACGACTGCCTGTCCGGCCGCAAGAAGATCTGCCTCGCCATCACCGAGGCCTTTGCCGGCTCCGACGTCGCCCGCCTGCGCACCACCGCCGTCAAGTCCGCCGACGGCAGCCACTACGTCCTCAACGGCACCAAGAAGTGGATCACCAACGGCGTCTTCTGCGACTACTTTGTCGTCGCCTGCCAGACCGACCGCGGCATGAGCGTCCTGCTCGTCGAGCGCGGCGACGGCATCGAGACCAAGGCCATCAAGACCAGCTACAGCGCCGCCGCCGGCACCACCTTTATCACCTTTGACAACGTCCGCGTCCCCGCCGCCAACCTGCTCGGCCAGGAGAACAAGGGCATCTACGTCGTCCTCGCCAACTTCAACCACGAGCGCTGGACCATGGTCTGCGCCGTCGTCAGCTACAGCCGCCTCGTCGTCGAGGAGTGCCTCAAGTGGGCCCACCAGCGCCAGGTCTTCGCCAAGCGCCTCATCGACCAGCCCGTCATCCGCCTCAAGCTCGCCAAGATGATCGCCCTCGTCGAGTCCCACCAGGCCTGGCTCGAGGCCGTCACCTTCCAGATGTGCAGCCTCAGCCACGCCCAGCAGGCCAAGCACCTCGGCGGGCCCATCGGCCTGCTCAAAATGAGCGCCACCCGCATGGCCCACGAGATCGCCGACGAGGCCGTCCAGATCTGGGGCGGCCGCGGCCTCACCCAGACCGGCATGGGCCGCGTCATCGAGAACTTCAACCGCACCTACAAGTTCGACGCCATCCTCGGCGGCGCCGAAGAGGTCCTCGGCGACCTCGGCGTCCGCCAGGCCATGAAGTTCATGCCCAAGGCCATGCTGTAGGCAGCTGTACCATAGACACGATGTAATGTAGGAAAGTGCAACACAATAAATCAAAACTTCTGGGACAACAATTCTTTTTTTTTTGAGCACAGCTCTGATGGTCCGACCAGACTCCGTAAAGATCCTTTTCCGCCAACTGCCGACGCCCAGAAGCGAAAGCAAAAGCAAGTCGAGGTGGGAAAACAAAAGACGACATCATACCAGAGACCGGACATGAAGAAAAAAAAACGAATAGAAAAGCAAGAAAATCAAAAACAGGAAAGAAACGAGATAAAAGACGAAATAAGACCATTTCCCTTGATGAAGAAAAAGAAAAAAAAAAAGACCGTAAAAGTCGTGGTGCCCGCTTTTGTTTATCCAGATGCCCATGTTCATACCATGCCCGACGCGTTCCGCCTGTGGTCTCTCCCGCGTGAGCGTCCAGAGAGTCTTTCGTCCCACAGCATCAAACAAGTGTCTCTTGCCGATCTCTCCCCATCCATCTCGGTACCAAGCACAGAAGAAAAAGAGTAGACTCGTTCGCTCTGCCGTACACAGTTGGTTGGCTCGTTCGTTCTTCCGGGTGTGGTATGCCCTTACTGAGCATACTGCCGCCAACGCGGGCTGCCCAGAGACGGCCTTTAGTTGTTCGGGCAGTCGGCCTGGATGTGGCCGGGCTGCTGGCACTTGTAGCAGATCTTCTCGCCCGACGTCGACGCCTTGGGGCAGTCGCGCGAGAAGTGGCCAGTCTCGCCGCAGTTGTAGCACTTGCTGCCGTTCACACAGTCGCCTGAGTTGTTAGCTGAGCACGCATCCCGCAAAAGGAACGGTGGAATGAATGAAACTTACGCGACATGTGGCCAACGCCACCGCACGAGTAGCAGGTCTTGTTCTGGTTGCCGAAGCCGCCGCCGCCGTAGCCGCCAGCACCGCCGTAGCCACCGCCACCGCCGTACGCGCTCTTGGGGCAGTTGCGGGCAATGTGGCCGACCTCACCGCACTTGTAGCACTCAGCACCGGACTGGCCGCCGGCACCCGAACCGCCAGACTGCGGGCAGTCGCGGGAGATGTGGCCAGCCTGGCCGCAACGGTAGCACGTCTTGGCCTCCTTAGGGCCCTCCGGGCAGTCACGGCCTGGAAGTGTGGGTTAGTATGCGATGTGACCGTCGGTCTTCTGGACGTCTAGAGTCCGACTTACTCATGTGGCCCTCGTTGCCGCAGTTGTAGCTAGAACGGTTGTTAACACGAGGAAGCAAAGAAGGGTAAGAGAAGCATGGGTAACATACCACTTAGCAGCACCACGGTTGGGGCAGTCACGCGCCTGGTGAGTAGTAGCGCCGCCTGTGCAAAGAAGAACTGGTTAGCATAGATCCACACCGATGCAAGATAAACAGTGAAGGGACAGGTAGCGCAGGGCATCCCGCAGAAGACCCCAGATCCGTTGGGGCCCGGCATCGAGATCTGATCGCTAGCCAGCCACAAGCACCGGCATAAAGGAGAGGAAGAGTGGGGATGCCGCCAAACATGGACCCCCCGGGCCATCAGGGTGGTTGACCAGCCTGTCACGACAGACCGGATCGACGACACATTCGGGAGTCTCCGCGACTAGTCCAGATCCCACGCAATGGCACATGGGTACAGGGAAGTTTAACATTGCCATGCAGAAAAAGCCGTTCCAAGCTACACTGGCAGTTGAAACTCCGCGCGAGGAGATAAGCATAGAGGGGGAGCAAAGCCCCACAAAGAGCCGCTTTTGGTGTAGCAGGGATTTTTTTTTTCTGATTGCTTGTCTTTTGGAAATGCGACTGGGGAAAAAAAAAAAAGGCATTCAGCCTGTCTGAACTCACAGCTGAAGCAGGCTCTGCCGCCCTGCTGCGCCTGACCCTGACCCTGGTAGTCCATTTTGAAGGATTGGTGGAAGTTGGGTTGGAGGTTGGAGAAAAGATTGACTGGTGTCGAAAGAAGCGTTTCTGACCTGCAGGAAAAGTGAGATCTGGGTCAGTTACCGAGGCACAACGAGTGCGACTGGCGCAGGAGAGGCACGCAGAGGCAAAGAAAAAGCAAATAAAGGTGACAAGGGAGAGAACAAGAGGGCTTTTGAGGCCACCCCAGGCGCGGTTTTGCAAGTGTTAAACCATACAAACGCGAACAGCGCAGCCTTGGCTGTTCTATCGCCGTGTTCTGGGAGAAACAAAACGCAGGAGGAAATGCCGACAGCAAGCCGTTGGAGGATCGCAAGAAAGACTCACCGAAAGGACAAAAAAAAAGGGTTGGAGTGGTTTGGAGATGTCAGAAACTGAGTTGCAGGAGACAGGCTGGGAAGTGGATTTGCCGGAAGGAGGGGCACGTAGAGATTTTATGGCTTGGACGGTGATTTTTTCATTTACTACTCCGTATTTTTCTTTCCTAGCCTAGTGGAGTTTGCTGCTTGGAGGCGTCCGTTAGGGCTTTCCGTAGGGGGAGGCGAGATAAGGCAAGAGCGAAGCAGGCATCCAGCAAGAGCTCTGGAACAGAAGGAGCGAAGGGACGGACCCCACTGTTTATCGCAAAAAGCTCCTTGGAAGTGCGCCCGAACGGGAAGCGCATGCCCGTGCATTAGGTCGAGCACGAGTGCAGGAAGGAACCTTGGATAGGCCGCCTAGAATATAGCGGTCAGGCCCAGCGCAGGTGCGTCAGTTCAGGACCAGCCAGGCCTGCAGAAGGCAGCTACCCGGTTTCCCCCCCCCTTATCGTCGTCACCCCAGGCCCTGAAAGTACCACGGAGCACAAGACCGTGTGAGTGGTACGCCTTGGTATGACGGCAATGCTCACGTTTCCTAACCAAATTTGGGGGCGACGAGGAGACAGGATGCGACGCTGGATACCGTGCCGCGTGGGTTTGTCTGCTGGTGCTGGCGATTGCTTGCCAAAGGCAAACCGGAAGAGCTCGCGTATCAAGGTACATCCTGCTGGCTACAGGGGCAGTATGAACCGTGATGCTCTCTGGAGGGCTGGAAATAGCGGTGACGCTGCAGGATATTCTACACTTGATCCCGAGCTGCTGTGCGACACGGCCACGGCGAAAAGCCATCCCAACAAGCAGTCTTTGGTGTTACAGCTGCTGCAGGCTCACTTGCGTAGAGAGAGTACGAAGACAAGGTGAGTGGAAGTGAAGAAGACAAGAGGGCCTTCTCGTCAAGCCTCTGGCATGTTTATCTAGTCGAGTTGTTTCTATGCATCTGCCTCGAATGTGCTCGTGAAGAAAAGCCGTGTCAGAACTACATAACAACCGCGTTGAACCCCTAAAGCATGCTGAATGGCACTGTAAAATACAACAAACGCTGGCGCTGGCCAATTAAAGTGGGGACACATGTATGCGCGTCTCGTAAAGTGCACGACGCGACGATCTGGGGGCGCGCGTCTTACGCCTGTGGACCACCCTGGACGGCAGCACGACAAAAACAAAAGACAATCCCACGACGCAGCATGTTTCGGCACCGACCAGCTTTGCAGAGCAATGCCGCCGTCTAGCTTTCTTGGGCGGGCGTCCGTTCGGGCGGCAGTCGAGCGCGTTCTGGACGAGGTTGACCAGAGTCTGGAGCACGGTAAGCTTGAATGGCCTGCTTCACATCACTGGAGGGATGCTTCTGACACGGCTTCTACACAGAACTGAAGAAAAAGGACGACGAATGGCGCCAAAAGTACGATGCGCTGCAGACAGAGGCAGACGACATGCGGCAGCGCCTGGCCAGCATTGAAGCCGCGAACCTCCGGTTGGAAGACGAAGGCCGCTCCCTGCGGCAGAAAGCCTCGGAACTCACGATTACGGTGGTTCGGATGACTGCGGAAAAAGAGGCGGTACTGGGTAGTTCTGCACCAAGCGCCTCGTCGGTCACCCTTAAGCAGAGCTTGGAAGCCGCGCTGGCGCGGTACGAGAGCGCCAAAAAGAACCGCGATGCCCTGGTCGATGTGGCCCGGCGGAGGAAGACAGAAGTCAAGCAGTGGATCGACTATGCCGAAAGCCTGGAGCGGAAGGTCAAGCGTCTGGAGAAGAAAGTTGCAGACAAGACCAACACTATGGCGGCTCCTATCGCAGAAAACCCTGCGGCTGGGGCGAGCTCGAAGCCAGCGAGTGCCGTGGACATTCCGGCGCCGGCCGATGATGTACAGAAGCCTTCTCTCAGCACCAGCTTCCACTCCTCCTTTTCGGCTTCCTTTTTGGACAGTCTCGGCGGGGACCTCGACCGGGCAGGTGACGGCTCGGAACTACCGCCGCAGCCATCCAATGCTGCGGCCACGGCAACGCCTGCCGGCCTGCACCAGGAGGCGACTATGAATTCCACGCAGAGCGACCCGTCGTCGACTGAGCCAAGTCTCCAGCAGGAACCAGAGCTGCCCACATCACGCGCCGCACATGCGGAACCGAGAGACCACGGGCACAGTGGTGTCCGTGTCAAGCAGGAACCCCTGTCCGACGGGCCGGAAATCGTGTGGGAGAGGCCAGTGAAGCGGCAACGGCGCGACGAACCACGATCACAGCACCGAGCCACGGAGACTTTAACGCGTGTTAAGAACGAACCCGTGGAGAGCTCAGTGGCAATGGCAGCGCCGGCAGCGGCAACAAGTTGGCCGCCTTCCTCCATGATTCGCGAGTCACAGGAAAGCCTGGACCTGGACGAGGGCCAGCTGGCAATGCCAACGCCCAGGAAGAGGCAACTCGTCTTCCACGACATTCCTTCGCAGAATGAGGCGGAAAGCCCGGCGTCGAGCCAGCTCACAACGCAGGACAGGGTTGTCGAGTCACCGCCCCGCAACGATGCCCGCGGCACGCCCTTGGCCACACTCTCTGCCAATGTACCGCGAGGGTTGCGCGCTGGGACGGAGCCCTCCAAAAGGGAGTCGACTGAAAATGTCAAGCCCTTGAAGCGGGAGGTGGCAAGACTGCTTGAAAGCGACCGGCCTCAGCCGCAGCGGCAGGCGTCGGAAGCTGCACAGCCGCTCGATACTTCCTCCCGGCTGTGGTCAATGCTGCACAAAACGCCGCGTGGGAGCACGGCCCTCCCTCGGACACCGACGAGCGAGGGGGCAAGCAGAGCGCGTGCGGCCACCGGCACCCCCGGCGCGGGCAAGGGACCGGGTCGGAGCGTGGCGTCGCCCTCGATAGCTGCACTGTTGACCACACCAAGGCAGGCTGCTACGGCAGCCCCCACGCTGCGCACGACAGCGTCGCTGGCAGCCAAGGACGCTGCAGCGTCTGCAGCGTCTGCAGCGTCTGCGGCGAAGAAAGCCCCCCCGTTGCGCGAACGCCCCGTCGACCAACTGACGCTGCGCGACTTCAAGATCAATCCGGCACGCAACAACGGCGATACATTTGCCTACAACGAGGTCGTGCGCGGCCGGGGCGACCGGGGGACGCTGGCCGGCTGCACCGACCCGCAGTGCTGCGGCAAGGTGTTCCGCGCCATGGCCACGTCCGAGCTCGATGCGGCCCCGACGGCAAAAGGGCTGCGCGCCGGGTCCCCTGGTGCGGCGGCGGCAATTGCTGCGTACGTCAACCGTCCCGATAGCATGGCGACGATGGAAAAGTACCTGGGCGACGAGGCCTACGTGCTGGCGCGGATGGCGCCGGCAGAGAAGCAGGCGCTGTGGCTGGAGGCGCGCACGCACGAGCTCGCCAACAAGTACGGCAAGCACCGGCACCGCTTCCACCGGCGGGCGTCGCCGCCGGGCTTCTGGGACGCCGACTTTCCGTCGTCGCAGGAGGAAGAACGGTACCGGGTCGAGTCGGCCAAGCAGGAGAAGGCAGCCGTCCTGGAGCGGCACCGCGAGGCCATGCGGCCCGGCAGGGCCGGTCGGTGGCTTTTCCGCGACGAGTAGATACCCCCGAAAGCAATTGAATTTCTATCCTGGTTCAGCATACGCCCGGCACTGGCCACGCATAGCCGCCCGGTTCCGCGGAGGCAGACCGCGATGTGTGGGGCCTTCCGCGTGCGCACAGCTTGGGGCACAAAGTGGTGCGTGCGCAAAATAGGAGAGGAGTCCGGCTGCTGTTCCGCGTGGGGATGTGCACGTGACGTAATTTGATAGCAGCGTGAACGGAAGCGCACATCCCCATCCCTATTTCCCACGCAGCTTAACTTTTTTTGTCTCTCTATCGACGCCTTTTCCGAAGCTTTGTCTATCCGACTCCCCAACCACATCACCACACCCACACCACCACGCCGCTTTCTGCTTTTCCGGTGTCCCGCCTTCTTTCGCTTCTTGACTGTCCTTAGTACGCGACTTTCTTTCTAATCTTGTCTGTGTCGTTCCTTTTCTTTCCCTCCGGTTCCGCAGTTCAGAAATGGACTGAGTGAGAGGCAAAAAAAAATCAACCATCAACATCCGCATATTCGCTTCCCATCCCATCTCGCCGACCTTTTGCGTACTCCTCACTGGACGCATCTGTGCTTTCGAAGCCGCTTCTTGCCTGTCTCTTCAGCCGGCCCGGTTGCGTGCTTCCCGTCGTCGCGACGCATCGGTCATAGAGCCTGGTCTCTTTATCCATTACGCTGCTTGCTTCCATTGCTTTTTTTTGTGTTCGCATCAGCCCGACTCCTATCTCGACATCCGCTGCCGGCTACACACGTCATCTATTCATCAACGAGCCGAATACGACGACAGACGAAACGTGAGCAACGCGATCGCCACAGCCATCATCATCATCAACGCCACCTTTTGCGCGTCACGGACCTGCGCAGACACCCACGACAGTTTTCTACCCCACTCGTTGCTTGCGGTCTGGGATACTGCGAGCAATTGGCTAGAGTGCTTTGCACGACTTTGCGCCGGTCATGAACCGCAACGGCCACCTGCCGGCTGGGCGCGGGCAGGGTGGGCCTTCTGGGCTTGGGCTGGGTGACATGGCGGGTGAGCGTCATGGAAACGGGGCTGGCGGCGGCGGCGGCGGCCGTGGAGGCGGTCCGCGACGCGGCCGGCACTATGGCTCCCACTACCAGAACCAGCACCAGCACCACCAACCACACTACCACAACAACCAGCACCACAACCAACACCACCAGTACAACCCGTACGCCCAGTATGGTGCCCAGCAGCCCCAGCTCTATCCAGCGTACATGAACTCCTACGCGAACGCCCCTTACGTTTATGCGCCTATGCAAGCACCCTTTGCACCAAACGGCGCAATGCCCGCATTCGTGCCCTACCAGCAGCAGTATGGACGCCAGGCAACAGGCTTGCCGGCTCCATTTGTCCCCATGATGGCCCCCAACGCAATGCCTCAGATGGGCCAGCCCATCCCCATGCACGGCGCTCCGCCAATGCCCATGCACATGGGTTCTCCTCAGCAACAGCCTCCACCACCACCACAGCAGCAGCAGCAGCAGCCGCAGCAGCAGCAGCAACAACAACAATCTACGCTGCCGCCATCCACAGCACAGCAGCAGCAGCAGCAACAGCAACAGCAGCCGCCGCCGCCACATATGCAAATGCCACCACAGCCTCACATGTCGCCG
Source organism: Ceratocystiopsis sp. VPRI43766 (assembly GCA_019925685.1). Taxonomy (NCBI): domain Eukaryota; kingdom Fungi; phylum Ascomycota; class Sordariomycetes; order Ophiostomatales; family Ophiostomataceae; genus Ceratocystiopsis; species Ceratocystiopsis sp. VPRI43766. Next base: position 14,701 of record JADHKF010000015.1, read on the forward strand.
TCCTACTCGCGGTTAGCACCGCAGGCGCCCCTCATCGTGTCTACACCCCCTGTTCCGCCCTCGACAGCCTTTGATGCACCACCTCTGCCCGCATCTATGGGCCTGCCACCAGCCGCCCCTTTCCACATGTCTCTTCCACTACGTCCCGACGTGCAACCTCACATTCCCCAGTCTGTGGCCTTTTCATCAACTATTCCGCCCTTGGACCCGTCCGAACCTGTACCTCAATTTCCTCAGCCACCGGCGGACGCCCCTGATATCCGCAATGGCGTGGCCCCCGCTCCATCTTTCCCTCCAGAGACAACTTCCATTGTTGCTACTGCCAACGGTGGCAATGTACAAGGATCTGAGACGTCGCCCTCTTCAAGAAGTCGTGGCCAGCTGGTTTTTGGCGACATGCCCCCAATCGTGACTGGGGCCACGGAACGAGCACCATTACCACGCCATTGGACGAGCGTGCCCGATGTTCCATTCCCGTCCAGAAAACGCCAGCACCGGCGTCGGCGGAGATTGGGTAGCGGACAGGATGTCGAGCTCCCGCTGAACCCGCAAGAGGCTGCGGCGGCTCGGGCGGCGGCGGATGCTTCCAAGACCGAAGGCAGCTCTGCGGCATCGCCGTCTACCCCCAAGGCATTGGCTGCCTCCGTGGCGACGACGGACACAACCTCGACGCAGGACCGGCCGTCTGACAGCCCCATGTCGACGTCACACTCAAGCATTGGCTCAGCGACACCCGCCGCATCCTCTAAGCTCACCAACGGCGTGTCCGCTCGCCCCGCTGTGCCAGCAGTCCCTGCTGTCCCCGCTCAACGGGCGCAGGCTACGCCAGACAAAGCAGCAGCTAAAGATGCAACAACGCCGACATCCGCCAACGCCACGCCCGCGAACGGCGAGACCGGTGCAACCGAGGCAGCCTCCACTTCGGAGGCAACACAGCCCCCTGCGCCGGCCCGCCCCGTGTTGTGGACAGGTCTTTTCTCCAAGTCCACGGCATCCACGGCGAACGCGTCAGATGATGCTGCTGCAGTCAACGGCAACGCGGCAAACGGCACGAACGGCGTGGGTGGGTTTGCCAAGTCCAACAGCAACTCGCTGGCCGAGGCTCTCACGTCCTACCGCGTCGACAACGCGACCAACAAGGTGGCCTTTATTGAGCCTCGTGGCCTCATCAATACCGGGAACATGTGCTACATGAACTCGGTCCTGCAGGCATTGGCGTACTGCATTCCCTTTTACGACTTCCTGGACCAAGTTGGCAAGAAGGCGGTCTTCAGCTTCAAGAGCGAGACGCCCATTATCGACGCTTTGATTATGTTTCTGCGCGAGTTCAAGGTCATCGACCGGGCCGATCCCATCGATCTTCAAAGACGCCTGAAGAGCGACGACATTGAGCGTTACGGCGAGGCGTTCATTCCCGAGATCGTCTATGATGCCATCAACAAAGTGTCTCGGTTCTCGAGCATGAGAGTGAGTTTTTCTTTAGTTGCTTCTTTTCTGCGACCGAATACTGACAGTCTTAGCGTGGCCATCAACAAGACGCAGAGGAGTTTCTCGGGTTCCTGCTTGATTCCCTGACGGAGGAGTGCACAAAGGTGATGCAGGGCGCGGCGATCACACCGACAACGGGTGGCGCGACCCCCGAGGTGGCTACCACGCCGGAGGTGTCTGAGGTGTCTGGAAGCGGTGGCTGGCTGGAGGTCGGCCCGCGCCAGCGTGCTGCGGTGACACGGTCGTCCGGCCATACCTCGATCTCGCCGGTGAACAGCATTTTCGGCGGCCAGCTGCGGTCGGAGCTGCGCGTTCCGGGCCTGAAGGACTCCGTGACGCTCGAGCCTTACCTGTCCCTGCAGCTGCACATCGACTCTCCCGAGGTCCGCAACATTGTGGACGCTCTCCAGAACCTGACCAAGCCGGAGACGCTGCAGGGCAACTTCAACTCGCCGCACGGAAAGAACGTGAGCGCCACGAAGCAGGTGTTCATCGAGAACCTGCCACCCGTGTTGATCTTGCATCTGAAGCGTTTCCAGTTCGACGCACAGGGCGGCACGGTCAAGATTTGGAAGAAGATCGGCTACCCGCTGGAGCTGGAGATCCCACGCGAGATCTTTGCGCGCCGCCGCCGGAACGCCTTTTTGACGGAAGCACTCCCCAAGTACCGTCTACACGCGGTCATCTACCACCACGGAAAGCACGCCAATGGCGGCCACTACACGGTGGATGTGCTGCGTGAAGACAGCCGGGAATGGATCCGTCTCGACGACACCGTCATCCGCCGCATTCGCAACGACGACGTGGCCGCCGGGGGCGAGGAGGAGAGCGGCCCGTCGCCTGCCGGAAAGACGGCGGCCTCGACCGCTGGTGTGGCGGCATCGGCTGCGACGAACGGGAGCGCGGGCCCCACTGCCGCGAACCGGTTTGCCGGCATTGACGACGAAGATGCCGGGGAGAACGACGCGGAGTGGCGGCAGGTGTACCCGACTGTCAACGGCAGCAACAAGAAGTGGAGCGCGGTGGCGAACGGAGCTGCGTCCGCAACAGCCAAGGCAAAGCAGATCAAGGAGAGCGCAAAGGACAGCAAGGTTGCCTACCTGCTGTTCTACCAGCGCATCAACTAAGCCCGGTCCATGCCGACGAGGGTGTGGTGGAACGACGTTGGAGGAGGAGGAGACAGATGGAGGAGAACGATGCCGAAGCCTATCGCGTTGGGCCTTGGCCTATCATGGCCGACCCCAACAGACCTTGGCAGGCTTTTATTTTTAACGACGACACAAACGATGACGGATCACGTCTAATTTCGAGCAGTCGTCTATAAAAAAACACCAAGCATACCCGCCAGACAGCGAACTTGCCAACGAGGAATGTGCCTCGAACATGGCAGTGTCGCGTCTGGCACGGAAAAAGACGGAACGCATAAAAAGATGGGAGGGTAGAGGTCGGCGGCAGGTTGGGACGGGTTGAGGCGGAGGGTTATTTTCTCCCCTTCGCCTCATCATTTTTTAGCGTATACCTCTTCTTGGACTGGCAGCATTGTGTTTGCCATTCATGGGGGGGCGGTATATGTAAAACAAATACAACCTTTTAATCACCAGTCTGCATTAAGAAGTTGCCTGAATCGATTGTTGGTTGTTCATTCTGCGGCTGGTTGTGCTGCACGTGACCCGGACACGCTAAACGGTGTTGGAGCTCAGCTGCCAAATTTTCCCCTGGCAAAGCTTCGAGTCGCGTCGTTCTCCCAAACAAACGGCCTAGGCACAGAACGAAACGATCCCGAAAGCGACAACGGATCGCCCAACATCGAATCGAAGCCTGAATTCGAAAAGGCATCCTCTTTATTACTGACTCCTCTTGTTTTTTTTTTTTCTCGATATCCTGACGCGACCTCGACACCATGCCCAACTTTGCCTTTGACCCCGACGACGAGGACGCCGAAGGCGATACCGTCCTGTCTTCGTCCCCGGCCACGCCTCTGCGCGGCGGCAGCGGCGCTGCATCGCGCAGCGGCAACCTTTTCCACTTTGGCAACGACGGCGGGCAACCGCCGTCGTCGGCCGGGAGCTTCACGCCGGCCGGCGCGCCTTCGGCATCGTACCTGGGCAGCTCCATGATGCGCGGCATGACGACGGGGCCGGGATCGGCCAGGGCGGCGCCGTCGCCCGCCGCGGGCACGGCACGCAACATCTTTGCCAGCGGCCGCGGCAGCAGCAGCCAGGGCGCACGAAACACGCCGCTCGGGCGATCGATCCAGGGCGGCAGCGGGCCAAAAGGCTTTGCGTCCACGCGGCAGCCGTCGCGGCTGAGCCAAGTGATGGCAGAAGACGACGACGACGAAGAGGAGGAAGGAGAAGAAGAAGAAGAGGAGGAGGAGGAGGAGGAGGAGTACGGAGATGAAGACGCCGATGGGGAAGCCGACGACGACAACTACGCCGCACCGGCACGGTCCAAGGCCGCCTTCCGAGGCGGTGACAGCAGCGAAGAGGAAGAGGAGGAGGAGGAGGAGGAAGACGAGGAGAATTACGAGGAAGACGAGGAAGAAGAAGAGGAGGAGGAGGAGGATGCCGAGGGCGAGGATGACCCGTGGCTGGATCTGGCGGCCCAGAGCGCTGCGGCGGTTCGGAACGCGGGCAAAACCACGTCTCTGCAGGGGCGCCCGCCCTGGATGGCGTCAGGCAACGGCGGCGGGCTCGTGGAGGGCGATGCGGCCGGCGACGACGACGACGACGACGACTACGCGATGGCAGGCGCCAACTTTGGCCTCACGGCGGCCGGCGACAGAGACGCCATGGACGGGGCCGACAACCTGATGCAGTTCTCGACATTTGCCGCCGACGACCGGGTGCTCAAGGAGGCCGAGGACATCTATCGCGTGTCGCTGGCCCGCGGCGGCGGGCCGGCGGCGCCGTTTGGGGCGTCGTCGTTTGGGGCGTCGACGCGGCGCGGCCCGCGCGAGCACCGCTACGCGGCCATTGCCAAGAGCATGTACCGGCAGATGGGCTATGCGCCGCTGGCGGAGGCGCCGGAGCTGATCCGCGAGACGGAGGTGCAGATCAGCCAGCTGTACGCGCAGGGCATTGGCGCGGAGGACGACGCGGACCGACTGGACCAGGTGCTGGCGGACGTGTCCGGGCAGCTGGTGGGCCTGTGGCAGGTGTATGCGCAGAGCCTGCCGGCAGCGGCGGCCGGGGGCGGCAACGACCAGGACGACGACCCGGTGGCGACAATCGGGCCCGGTCCCAAGGCGAGCGCGTTTGAGAACGCAGCGTTTGTGGCGACGCTGGCGCTGCAGCTGCACCACACGCGGACGACGACAGAGAGCCCGGGCGGCGGCGGCAACAGCGTGCCCTCGGGGCCGGAGCCGCTGACAGAGACGCTGTTCCGGTGGATGGAGGAGTACCACAACCTGTACCCGGACCAGGTCAGCGACGTGATGCAGTGCCGGCCGGGGGCGGCGTCGCACGGGCTGTTCTGGCAGACGGTGTTTGTGTGTCTGCTGCACGGGCGGGTGGAGGACGCGGTGCAGCTGCTGCGGGCGGGCGGGTGGGACTCGGTGCGGCGGGCGGGGATTGCGGCGTACACGGGCCGGGCGCTGTCGAACGTGGAGTGGGCGGTGCAGGAGACGGTGGCGATGCTGGAGACGTGCCCGGGGCGGACGGGCAACTGGGACGTGTGGAGCAGCGAGTGGACGCTGTTCCGGATCCGGGCGCGGGGCGCGCTGGACCAGCTGCGGCGGTTTGCCGAGGGCCGGGGCGGCGGCCATGCTGGCGAGGACAGCCAGCTGGACGCCAGCGGGCGGCACTCGATGGCCGGGCTGGCGCGCAAGGCGGAGAGCCAGGTGCCGTGGGACATTTACGAGAACATCAACATTGTGTTTGACATTGCGCTGGGGTCGCGGGAGCGGATCCTGGCGGTGTCGCAGGACTGGTGCGAGGCGGCGCTGGGCTTGTTTGGGTGGTGGGACGAGACGAAGCAGGGCCAGCACGGCGGCAGCGGCGGCGGTGGCGCGGGTGGCGGGTTCGGCGGCAGCACGCTGGGCGCGACGGGGACGGGGACGCACCGGCACGGCAAGTCGCTGTCGCTGTCGATGTCGCTGGCGGCACAGCAGCAGCAGCAGCAGCGGGCGGAGGGGCAGCCGGGGTCGACGACGACGTTTGAGGCGTACGTGGACCGGCTGGCGCGGGCGTTCCGGGCGACGACGGACGCCGGGCTGGAGATTGACGCGAACAACGCGGTGGAGGTGGCGGTGGCGTGCGTGCTGGAGGACAACGCGCGGGGGCTGCTGGGGCTGCTGCGGGCATGGTCGCTGCCGGTGGCGGCGGCGGTGGTGGAGATTGCGGCGCTGGGGGGGTGGCTGCCGGCGGAGTCGCCGACGTCGGCGCTGGCGGCGGCGCTGGGCGGCGACCTGGACATGGAGGACCTGGAGGTGCTGGGGGTGGACCCGACGGACCCGGACGAGGCGGACGGGCTCAAGGACAACACGCTGGTGCAGTACGCGCAGGCGCTGGTGAACGACGCGGCGCTGCAGACGCAGACGCAGACGCAGACGCAGACGCAGACGACGGAGGGCGGCGGCGGTTCGAGCGGAAGCGACGCCGGCGGCGACGGTGGCAGCACCAGCACGCCGTCCCCCCTGACGATGGACGGGTGGGAGCTGGCGGTGCACGTGCTGGGGCGGATGAACTCGTCGGAGCGGGCGGAGGAGACGATCGGCGAGCTGGTGCGGACGCTGCTGCAGACGCTGGACGTGGGGTCCGGGCCGACGGTGGACAAGATCTGGCGGGTGCTGGTGGACCTGGGCCTGTCGTCGTTTGCGGAGGAGGCGGCCGAGCACTACGGCGACCTGCTGACGAACGCGTCGCGGCGGTTCGGCGAGGCGGTGTGGTACTACGCGGTGGCGCACCGGCCGGGCAAGGTGCGCGAGGTGCTGAACCTGCTGACGGCGTACTCGCTGGTGCAGTCGGCGGCGTTCCCGGCGGCGGCGGACCTGGACGACCACCTGCGGCGGCTGCTGACGGCGCGGGGGGCGACGCTGGCGCAGCTGGCGCGGCGCGACCTGGAGGCGGCCGAGGTGCTGGGGCGCATGCTGAGCGGGTACGCGACGCTGCGGCAGTTCTATGCGGTGCGCGACGACGTGCGCGTGCCGCTGGCGCGGCGGCGGGCGTCGGCGGCGGCGGCGCTGGCGGCGGTCGTGGCGAGCGCGGACGACAATGTGCGCGGCGGGCTGTACGACGGCTCGCGCGACGCGGTGGTGTCGGAGGACTTCCTGCTGGCGCTGCTGGGCGAGGCCTTGGTGCTGACGGAGCCGGTGCCGGCGTCGGCGTCGGCGTCGGCGTCGGCGTCCGGGTCCGGGTCCGGGTCCGGGTTCGGCTCCGGCCCGGAAGCAACGCCCCGGACCTACGCCGCACTGGTGTCGACGCCGCCGGTGGTGACGGCCGAGACAATCGACACGCTGCTCAAGGCGGTCGAGGACGTCGAGACGCTGGCGGCGGCGTCGTCGCGCGTGTACGCGGCGTGCGACGACTTCTTCCAGGTGGTGCTGGCCAGCGCGCCCGGCGGGCTCAAGGGCGCGACGCCGGCGGACCTGGTGCGGGCGACCTCGGGCGGTGGCGCATCGTCGTTTGTGCTGGCCGGCAGCACGGTGTTGGCGAGCCAGCTGCACCGCAGCATGGCGGCCGGCGGACCGGGCGGGCCGGGCACGTCGTCGGCGGCCGTCGCCCGCGGCTGGGACTGGCGCAGCGGCCTGGCGGCGCACGTGACTGCGGGCGACGTGCTGCGGCGGCTGCGGCAGGGCCTGAGCCGGGCGCTGGCGCAGCTGTGGGTGGCGGAGGCGGACGGGCCGGGGGTGGCGCTGCAGCGCGGCCCGTAGCCAGGGCTGCTGCTGCTGCTGCCCAGAAACAACCTCGGCCGGCGGCCGGGGGGCAGCGAGGCCGGCGTTCGCCGGGCGGGGGCCGGGCGAGGCGCGCGGGAGCCGTCGGACAAGACGGCAAGCACGGTTTTGATTGAGATTTAGGTACGCAAACAGACAAGGTCAGGAGAGACAGCCTGCGCAAGAGCACGCCTCAACAAAAAGACAATCGTTTCCTCGGGAGAATCTGCCGAGAGCTCGTCTTAGTCAACATAGGGCTCTGATTGGTGCATTGGCGCGTTTGAGCCGACAGAGTGTGGAGAACTTTTCCCCACGCGAAAACTCAACCGACATTGACTCAACTCTATTTCTTCAGTCTTGTGTTTCTTTTTTTCTTTTCTTCTCTCCTCTTCTTCATCCCTTCTTTACTCTTTTCTTCTTCTTCTCGTTCTCCCCCACCGCGCCCCTTCACATCTCTCTCTCCCCCTCCCCTCTCCCTTCACAGACAGCACCCCAGAACAGATGGCACAACCCGTCGAGGATGCCGTCCTCGACGACGGGCCCAAGTCGGGCATTCTGTCCGTCGAGAACCAGCCGGCGGCGCCTGCCGTCGAGGAGTACGACGTGGCCCGAGTCGAGCAGGTGTACCGCAAGCTGGACCTCCGGATCATTCCTCGTGAGTTGTCCTTTCCACTTTCCTCCTGTTCTCCCCCCTCCTCCCCTCCTCCCTGACCACTCCTCCTCCTCTTCCCCTCTGACCACCACCACTACCAGCTTTCTGGATCCTCTACTTCCTCTGCTCGGCCATCCGCTCCAACATCGGCATCGCCCAGACCATGAACAAGGACGTCGGCCACGACCTGATGCAGGTGCTGCACCTGTCGGCCAAGGACACGTCGACGGCGCTGGCCCTGTTCTACGTGGCCTACGTGCTCTTCGACTTCCCCTCGAACCTGGTCATGACGCGCCTGAGCCCGCGCGTGTGGATGGCGCGCATTGTGTTTGCCGTCGGCGCCGTCGGCGCGCTGTTTGCCGCCGCCAAGGCCGCCTGGAGCGTCAAGCTGCTGCGCTTCCTGCTGGGCGTCGTCATCGCCGGCATGTGGCCGGGCATGGCCTACTACCTGACGCTGTTCTACCCGCCGTCGCGCTGCGCCAAGCGCATCGGCTACTACTTCAGCGCCGCCCAGCTGTCGGCCGCCGTCGTCGGGCTCGTCTCGGCCGGCTTCCAGAAGATGGACGGCCGCCGCGGCCTCGTCGGCTTCCAGTGGATGTTTCTCGTCTACGGCCTGCTGGGCATTGTCCTGGGCATTGCCCTGATGTGGTGGCTGCCGGACCGGCCGACGCCGCCGCCAGAGGCCGCAGCACCGGCGGTGTCGGCCCCGCCCCCGCGCTGGCTCGCCTGGCTGCCCCGGCCGACGCCGGCGCTGCGCGGCGAGGACGCGCTGGTGCACTACCACGACCTGCGGCGCGTGTACTACCCGCGGCCGTGGACGGTGCGCGACCTGTGCCGCGTGCTGCTGGACTGGCGGCTGTGGCCGCTGCTGCTCATGTACTTTGGCGTCGTCGGCGTCGGCATCGGCACGCAGCTGTACGGCAGCGTCATCATCGCCGCCATCAACAGCGGCTTCAGCGACATTGTCGTCAGCCTGCTGTTTGCGCCCATCTGGATCATGGACCTCATCGCCATCCTGCTGGTCACGCCCGTCTCGGACCGCTTCCACCGCCACCGCGCCCTCTTCTTCTCCGCCGCCGTCTGCATCCAGATCGCCGGCCTGCTCGTCACCAGCTTTGCGCCGCGCGCCCACCCCTGGGCCCGCTACGGCGGCCTGCTCATGCTCGGCTTCGGCCTCGGCCCCACCGTGCCCATCTGCATGGCCTGGACCGGCGAGATCTTCCAGCAGCGCCACGGCGAGGTCGGCGTCGCCGCCGCCTCCGCCCTCGTCTCCGGCCTCGGCAACCTCGGCAGCATCATGACCACCTACGCCCTCTACACCGGCTGGCCCGCCGACGCCGCCGCCGGGCCCCACCAGTTCCGCAACAGCAACCTGGTCATGATTGCCATCCTGTGCGTCAGCATCGCCAGCAGCATTGCCAACACCGTGCTGCTGCGCGTCTTTGGCGGCCAGCCGGGCCAGGACGGCGCCGCCGCCGCCGGCGCCGCGGGCTCGACAGAGTCCTCCGGCCCGGCCTTTGTCGACGGCGCCGCCCGCCGCGAGGCCCAGCAGCGCGGCTTCAAGCGCATGCTGCCGCGAGCCCACTGAGCGGGTTTATGGGCGGTGTGGCCGGCGCCGTCTTTAACAGAGCCACAACGGTGTCGAAGTGTGTGCGTGTGCGTGTGCGTGTGAGTGTGCGTGTGAGTGGGAGTGGGAAGCTCTGGTGCTCCGCGGTTCAACCCGGCGGCGTGCTCTGAACCTCCAGCCAAGGCCCCTCTCCTCTGGGGAGGTTTGTCTGCCTTTTTTCTTTCTTTCTCTTCTGCCGCCAGCCACCCTCAGTGTCTGTCTGCTCGTCTCTCGTGCTTCTCTTGGCTCTGGACCGTCCATGACGACAAGGCGCTGCGCTATCGTCCGTGACACGGTCTCGTCCTTGGTCGACTCGGAAGACGAGCACAGGCCTGTCTGGCTGGTTGGATTCTGTGTCTTTTTTTTCTTTTGTGTTTCTTTCTGTTCTGTTCTTTGCTTTCTACGATGATACCCCATTGTTTTGGTGCGCCGGACTGGATTGGCTTGGGTTTTTCAACGGATGCGACAGTTGCTCTTACGCCATCGCAAGGTTTTGGGATCCCGGTTTTTGGATACAACGGAGGAGGAGGAGAAAGAAGACGACGACGACGACGACGAGACGGCGCATTGGAACGCGAGACGTCGTGCTGCTCTTTGCGACAATGCCTTTTTGCGCTATCGCTGGCCGGTCTCATGGGATGTAGATCTGGATCTTATCTCACTGGATAGAATCTATCCTGTTTTTTTCTCATTTTCTCATTTTGCTCATTTTCTGGTTTTTGCCTTCCGCGCAATGTGTGCACCAAAAGTGCTTTCAGCTCGCCTGGGCGCTGTGCTGGCACTGCTGCGCTGCCGAGGCCGCTAGAGCGCCCCTAAAGGCCCCTAGACGCCCCAAAAGGCCCCTAGCTCCCCAGGCCGCCCGCTGGAGAATGCGCGGTCCGGCCTGTGGGAAGCGCCTGCCGACGCCGCCTGCCGTCATCCATCCCCACCTTCCAGCTGGGCGCGACAACGCAACAAACAACGCGCAGCACGAGCAGCACAGAAAAACGGCAGGCACCCCACTGCACGTGCAGATAAGACTTTCGCCAGCCCAGGCAAAAAGGCCGATTATGCAGGGCCACCGATTTTTCGACTCGTGTTTTTTCCTCCTGCAATTTTGTGTCGTCGACCCTTTCTCTCTCTCTCTCTCCCCGGCCACACGAGACGCCTTTTTCGTTTCCTGCGACACGACGCGTTCTTTGTCGAGGTGTTTTTTTTTTGTTTCTGCGTTCCGGATCTGTCGCGTCTTGTTTGTGGCGATCGACAGAACTTTGGCCAGACAAGAAAGAAACTCGACAAAACGAAAAGAAAACGACGACACCACACCACATCACGCGTCACGGGACCCTGCCGCTGCCGTCCCGCTGCACATGCAAGCCGCCGCAGCGCTCTCCCCTGCTTCCCGATCCGCCTCTGCTTCCGCCGCGCGACCTGATCGACATCGACATCGACATCGACATCGACACCAACACCGACACCGACACCGCCCCCTTGCCACGTTTACGACGCCTGCAACGCCGCCGCGGCGTCTCTGTGCCCCGTCTTCTGCTCCGTCCTCGACGCCCGTGCGTGCTGCGCGATCGCCGCGCACGCGCCTCATTGCCTTCTCGCGCTACCGGCCCATCCGCCCAGCATGTGGTGGATCTTCCGCGTGCTCTTCAGCACGCTCTTTCTCCTGACCGTCGTTCTCTCCATCCCCATCGCCTTTGACGTCGGCGGCCGCGACGCCGGCCTCGCCTACAGCCTCGGCCTCTTTCTCTACTATGGCACCTACTCCTCCATCAAGCTCGCCGTCCGTCTGGCCACGACGCCCGACGACGACGACGACGACGGCAACGACAATAACAATGGCAGCAGTCGCGAAACGGCTGCCGCCGCTGCCGCCCGCGCCCGCGTCCAGTTTGCCGTTGCCGCCGGCCTGCGCCTGTCGCAGTGGATCGTGCTGCCGGCGCTCCTGTTCTGGGCGCTGCGCCGCTTCGCCGCCGTCGACGCCGACAACACCGACTGGGTCGCCCGCACCGTCGCGCACGTGACCGGCAGCGAGGGCAGCGGCGCCGGCCCGGCCATCAGCAGCAGCAGCGTCGTCGTCGGCCTGGGCCAGCGCGTGGCCGGGCTGTTCTTTGGCAGTGGTAGCCAGAGCAGTCAGTCGGCTGCTGCAGCTGCGACGTCGGCTTCGGCTTCGGCCGCTGCCTCTGCTGCTGCTGCTGCGGCGGCGGCGGCGGCGGCGGCGGCGGCGCCGTCAACAACCAACACGGCAGCCGCCGCAGCAGCCGCCGCCGCCGCCAAGTGGTCGTCGTATCTGCCCGCGTGGCCCGTGTGGCCGGCGGCCGGCTGGGGCGACTGGCTGCTGGGCCGCGGCGGCGTGGTTGAGAAGGCGGCGCTGGGCGGGTGGCAGAACACGCTGCTGTACTCGTCGCCCGTCTTCCAGCTGCTCGAGGGCTTCTGCACGCTGCTCGTCATCCAGGCGGCCGGGCAGATCTCGCGGTGGCTGGTGAACCGGGGACGAAGCGACACATGGGTGGTAGGTTTTTTTCTTTTCTTTCTTCTTTTTCTTCCTTCTCTTTCCTTCTAACAACCAGATCCTCTTGATCGCCTTCTCCGGCTCGGTCATTGCCAGCGCCGTCTACTTCCTGTCGCGCGTCGCCCGCTTCCCGCAGGTCGACACCGTCGACGCCGTCCTGATCGGCGTCACCATCACGTCCGCCGTCTTCCTGTGCGCCTACGGCATCGGCAGCGGCCGCGGCAACCCCGTCGAGTCGTCGCTGCTGTTCGCCTACATTGTGCTGTGCGTCTACCAGATCTTCACCGACTACCAGCCGTCCACGCCCGCCGCCGCCGCCCGCCTGCGCGAGCGCCAGCAGCAGCAGCAGCAGTGGCTCCAGCAGCAGCAGCAGCAGCAGCAGCAACAACATCTCCAGCAACACCCGCCGCCGCTCGAGTTCCCGCCGCTGCCGCCCGTGCTCATGGCCTCGTACGCCACGCTCGTGCGCCTGCTCGGCAGCCTGCCGACGGCGCTGGTCGCGACGCCGCGCTTTGTTGCCGCCGCGCTGCAGACCATCACGCCGTCCGTCGTCATCTCGCTGACGTACCGCATCATCGTCTTCTACTGCGCCACCCGCATCATCCCGGCCGTGCGCGCCGCCGGCGCCCGCGCCCTGCTGCAGGAGCCCACGCTCGAGGACCTCGACGGCGCCAGCAAGCTGCTCGGCTTCCTCTCGTGGTACTCGGCGTCCGCGCTCATTGCCATCTACACCAGCCTGCTGCTGCAGCACATTGGCGTCGCCGCCGCGTCCGCCGCCGCCGCCTCAGCAGCAGCCGCCACCGACGCGCCCGCCTCGTCGCTGGCCGCCGACTTTGCCGCCGCCGCCGCCCGCGGCATCCCGTGGCGCTGGGTCAACGCCGTGGGCGTCATGGCCCTGTACGCGGTGGAGATGTACCTGGGCACCGACGACCTGGACGGCGGCCTGACGAACCACTGGAAGATGGACTGAGCGCTGTTTTTTTCTCTTTTTTTTTCTTGCCTCTCCCTTCCACCCCCCCTTCACCTCCCTTCACCCCTGTCCCCTTCCTCCTTTTTGTCTTTTGTTTGTCTGGCGGGAAAACCAGGATACGATGCGAAGATGGGATATGCGAGCATTTGCTTTTTTTTTTCTCTTTTTTTTTTCTTGTTCATGTCTCTTGGGAGGGGTTCTTCTGGCTCGGATTTCTGCTTTTTCTGCGCTCTGTTCATGTCTCTTCCTTTTTTTTTTTTCGTCTCAACCCCTTTTTAAAGTCCCTTTCACGATGCGTTGCCACTGCCCATTCACGACGAACACTTGTTTTTATACCCCCGTTTTCCTTGTTGTTTCCCTCTACCAGCCCCATTGCATCACCTGTTCTGTTCTCTCGATTTAAATAAAGGTCTACGTGAATAGGATGCAGTTTTTACGTTGTCACATTGTGCCGTTGTCATGTCACGTTTCCATAGGTTCAAAACACACGGGGACTGATTGAATTAGAAAAAGGGTATCCCAGGCCCTTGTCCAGATGGACAGACGAAGCGAAGGGTATAAGAAAAGAACAAAAATCCGCTGCGAAGCGGCCCAGAAGAAAGGTATAAAACACAACGACCAAAGTAGACGGCGAACAAATGTCCACTGTCGACCAAAAACCGCTGCAACAAAAAAAAGGGGGTAAAAAGAAGAGAAAAGAAAAAAAAATCACAAAAAAATGAGAAAAAATCTCTAAAAAACAGCACCGCCCCAATCGGCTTGCGTCTATCCGTCTGCGCCCCCAGAGTTGTCTAGAAAAGCATCCCCCATGAAGAGAGAAGTGCTTATGCCATGACGGCGACGGCACCGGCCAGGGCGGCCAGCAGCAGGCCGCTCTGGACGAGCAGCGCGTGCGCGCCCGAGGTGGCGACCGAGGACGGCGAGACGGTGGCGGCGGTCGAGGTCGTCAGCGCGGTCGTGGTCGAGGCAGGGCCGGCGGCAGTGGTCGAGGTCGTGACGACAATGGCCGAGGCCGACGGCTTGCTGCTCACAGCGGTGGCAAACGACGTCGGGTACAGCGGCGTGCTGCTGTTGGTCAGGGGCCAGTAGGCGCTGCTGCTGACGACGGCCGACGAGGTGGGCGCGGTCGACAGCGGCGCGGTCGACAGCGGCACGACAATGGACGACGACGACGGGGTGGCCGAGGTGGTGGGCACGGCCGAGGTGCTGTTGTGCTGGTTGGCCGGGCAGTTGGTGTAGGTCGGGTTGCAGCGGGTGATGGTGATGGTCTCGGTCAGCTCGACGGTCGACGTGGTCGTGCCGGTGACGGACGACGAGGTGGCGGCGGCCAGCGAGGCCAGGGCCAGGACGAGGGCGTTGGTAGCGAACATGGTGATCGTGTCTGGGATTTTTGCGTGCAAAAAAAGAGGGCTGAGACAAAGATTGTCAGTCGTGCATTCTTTGGAGCAGAAAGTGAAGATGCGATGCGTAAGGGACAGTGAAGATGCGATGCGTAGTAAGGAGAGACAGAAAAGAGAGACAAAAGACAATAGACAGGAGAGACAGCAGGCGGCGCGTCCACGCCTTTTTCTGCACGCGATCGAGGCGCAGACGCGTTCCTGGCGGCTGGAATGAACACAGCGAGACAGCTTCGCGAAGCAAGGGAGCGGGCAGCGGAGTGGCTTTTGCGACACTTGGCAGGCCTCCCTCGTGGACGGGGAAATTGAGGTTGGAAGGGCAACGGGTAGATCAGACACGGGAGATCGATGGACAAGAAAACTCACCGTTTATGGTATCGTGTTCGTTTGTGGTCGTGGTTGATTCGTTGCGTGAGAAGCAAAAAAAATGAAGGTCGAGATCAAAAAAAGGTGATCGAGGGTAGAAAGGAATGAAAAGGTGGTAATTTGAGACCAGCAAAAGTTCAGAAAAGAAGGAGTGACTACCAGAGGAGAGAATTCTCAAGTGGAAAAGCAGGGCAATAAAAGAGAGCGTGGTGGGAAGCAGAAAAGAGAGAGAGAGAGAGAAAAAGAAAGAAAAGAACGGACGGTGAGAAGAAGAAGAAGGGGAAAAAAGGGACCAGAGAGGGAATATCCGTGCCTGGAAAAAAACAGATGCAGGATCCTGCAAAAAAGGGGGGCCAGCAGTGGCTCTGGGCCACGGCAGGGGCTCCACATGGTCTGTGTTGGCATGCCGTCGAGGGGGCAAACGTCGCTCATTGGGGCCAGCCGGTCTAGAAGCCGGGGCGCGGTCCGTTGGGCTTTGGTGGGTGGCCGGCGGCGGCAGGTCCTTTGTTCTGACGGCTTTGTTTGTTTTGATTTTTCTCTTCTATTTTTCTCTAGTTTTCTCTTCTAGTTGTCTGTCTATTGCCTGTAAAGTCTACCTGGCTGTATTTTCCCTCGTTGTCTCTGCATTTTGCCGGCGTTATTTTTCCTCTTTTTTTCTTTTTTCTTTTTCTTTTTTTTTTCCCCTCTCAGCCACTTTCGCCAGAAGCACGTTCCTGCAGGTCACCTCACCGCATTGCTGCCTGGCTGAAAAAATAAAAAAGCGCAAAAAAAAGAGGCGTTCAGCCAGGGGCGCTGCCAGGGGTCCCTTCAGGGGTTCCAGCCAATGGCGTCCAGCGGATGGGGCCCTCACTTGACAGCTGCAAGGGAGCCCTCTGTAATTGGCCCGGCAGTAGCTGCGCAAGGGCTGAACGGCTGGGAAAAAAAGCCGTGACATGACCCGAAAAGGGGAGCAAAAAAAGCAATAACTGAAAACCAGTAGGGAGAAAATTTTTGTGAGAGAAAAAAAAAAAAAAGAAACGACAGGGCCAAAAAAAACCAATATTATGCATGCAGGGCCAAGCACTACGGTCTGGCTCCAAGCACCGTCCAGGCACCGCCAGACAGGACCAGCACCAGTATCTTACCACCACCCCGGCAATGGGATGATGACGTGGACATGCTTGGCCAGCATACACACCAGCGCAGCGCAGCGCCGGTTGTTTCACAGGCCTGACCAGCGCAACGGCGAGAGGAAATGACGGCAGCAAGAAAGGGAACTGACTACGGCGCCGTGGGTTTCTTGGCCGGCCCTTTTCTTGCTGTTCCTTTATTTTTCCTCGAGATCCCCCCCTTTTTCCTCTGTCCCCGTCGCTTTTCGTCTCATTTCCACGCGACGCCGTGAAACGTTTCCTCTCTGCTGGCAGCCGGGCCAGTCCGTACTCCGTTCGTTCGAAACGGGCCGTACTGGGTGGCGAAACGAGATGAAAACGCACGAGAGACTCCGTAGCTCCCCCCCCCCCGCTGCGAAATTGAAACGAACGCTCCGGGGGGGGGAGAAGGGACGACGGGACAGGGTCCCCGGACATGCAGGCCGCCTCTGGACGCAGTCCATTCCGGCCGGATGCCACATGGCGAAACAGCCGCGCTCGCGTGCTCATTTCTGTCGGTCGTTTTTTTTTGTCTGTTTCACAGCGCGGGCAGCGCATGCGCCGGCCGTCCTTCATCTTTCGAGGCTGGTCATTTCGTCGTGTGATTCATTTCGAGGGATCATTTCGAGGGATCATTTCGTCTGTCCTTCATCTCGTTGAAGCGTTCGTTTCGCATGAGCTCGTCGGAAACCCTTCATCTCAAGTCCTTCATCTCGTCAAGTCTTTCATTTCATCGGAAAATGACCCTTCATTTCGTACGAAAGGAGAAAGAGCTGGGAAACCAAATTGGCAAAATGACGAATGACAAAAGCAAGAATCAAAGGAACAGAAAACCCAGGAAAGGGTGCCGCAAAAACAAGGAACACACCACCTACCGTGCCTGCCTTGTGCGACGGCTCCTTCCCTTCTGTGCAACCCGCTATCGCTTGCCGGCAGTGCCTGCCTATCGCCTTCTCTCTTCCGCCTATCACCGCCGTATCGCTATCGCTGGCGCCGCTGAAACCCGCTGGGCGTCGGGACCGTACCACGAACCGCCCTTATCGCCCGCCCGCTGCTCGTCGGCAGTCGGCAAACGTCGCCCATGGGGAATGTATCTTATTGCGAGTATCGCAGCACAGCACAACTGTGAAGTGTCTATTTGGGGGGGGTTCGGAACCGAGCTCCGAATTCTCTTTATCATTTTTCTGTCTTGTGTCATCTGATTATGTGCATCGTGCATCGTGCGTCGTCCTCACTTGTGTTTAGATGAGCCGGTAAGACACCGTTAATACTCTGTTCTTTGTTCGGTGGCTTCTCTGCGGCTGTTGTGGCTTGGCTTGCTCTCACTGGTCCTCAACGCCGACATCCCGACGACCGCCGAGCACGACAGGGTCCCCGGCGGTGTAAGAGAATGACTCGTAAATCGTTCCAGTGCCTGCTATAGGGCCAGCAAACGCCGAGATGCCGCCCACCCAAAACGGCAATACTACTGATCGGCCTACAGCGCCGCAACTCTCTTCCGTCCACCCCCCCCCCCGTCTCCCCCGGTGGAAACGGAAGAAGAAAAGAAGAAGAAAAAAAACACAGATGCGCAATCGCAAGGTCTCTGCGGTAGCGCCTTATCACGCAACATGCCGTGGGCCCCCACGCCGGAATGGCGAAATCGCAGCCGATGGGGTTTCTTGGCCGTTGAGCAGCACGCGGCATTCTTTTTTAGGCCTGCTCGGCCAGCTGCCGACTCGAGATGGGCACCGTAGCACACCAAGGCGCCGCCGGCGCAATGGGGCCTATTTCGCCGTCGCTTGCCTAGTTTTCCGCGCCTTCCTCTTCTCCCCCCACTCTCGACAGCGACAGCGGCTGATAAGCGATTAGACAGGCGCGCAACGCTGGGCGGGCCGGAAGCGACAGCTCCGACACGTCGCCGTAGGCTAATACCGTCGCCGTAGACTACCTTTTTAGCGGACTGCTGTCAGAGTAAGCTCTGCCGCCGTATTACTGTTGCGTATTACTTTCTCCGCCGTAGGCAAAAGCAACGGAAGAACCCGGCAGCAGCCACAAAATAAGCGAGCCTCGCTGGGCAAGACCAAAAAAAAAGTTAGCAAATCAAAGGCACGACAGAGGCATAGGAACAAGTAATGCGAAAGAGATGAAGGACAGCTGCGTAAGTAGAAAAAAAAATGGAAGCGGAGCGTGCAGGAATGGTGAGGAGGAGGAGGTCCAACAAAAAAAAAAGGGCGAAAAGAAAAGGGACGACAGGACGAGTTGGCCGACGGCCAACGAACTTCGCCGGCCGGGGATAGGCTCGCTGTATTTTTTTCCTTCTTAGCGCGGCCGGCTCTTTCCTGATTGGGAAATTATCAGACAACAACGCCGCGACGGCCAGGTGAGAGAAAACGGAAGGAGCACGACTGGAGCCAGGCGAGAACGATGGAAAGAGCCGTCGTAGAGCAGGAGCGAACAGGAAGAGCAAGGACAGAAAAAGAAGGAAGCAAAAAAAAAAAAAAAGGGAAAGAGGGAGGTCACAAGAGCAGAAGCAAAAAAAAATGGCAGCTGCAGCTTTCTCCGTCGCATCGCCGCTCTTCTCCGCTTCGCCGCCCCCCCTCTCGGCCGCCGCGCCACCGTCGCCCGTCCAGGTCAGGTTCGTGCGCGCGGCGCGCGCCTGCGCCTTCTCGCGCGTGCTGCTGCCAGCTCGCCTGGCGCCTTCCCCTCTTCGACGCTCGTCTCGTCTCGTCCTTTATCTTTCTTCAGCACCAAGGGGCCGCGACAGCGCCTTCTGGGGAGGGGATCCATTCTCCGGTCTCCGTTCTTCTACTCGTAATACTCCGCCGCCGCACTACTCCGTACGAACAGAGCAGAAACGTGCACACCATACACGCCCCCCCCCCCCTCCCTCCCCTTCCTTTCCCCCCCAAAAAGAGAGCACAGATGGGGCCGGCGGGGGGAGCCATGGCCGCCATGGCCACCATGGCCGCCAAATGCACCTGTCGCCGACCACGTTTTTGCTCTGGCTAGCATGGCCGAACAACTCATATCCCGGCACATTGGGAGACGGGCGTTGCTAGCTCAAGATCCAACAAGGCCAGAGCTTCTTTCATTCACGCCCCCCCCCCCCCCCGCCAGGCCTGGCCGGTAACGGTGTCACCTCTCTCTCGCCCAGTATCTTGTCTTCTGTATACTACTGCCCTTTCCCTCCTACAGAGGGTCTGCGAGTGGGATGGGTTATCCTGGGCCTTCGACGCCTCCGCCGTCTTCTTCCTCTTCTCTCCGTAGAAACTCCTATCTCTATCTCTCTCGTTCGTCGCTGCTAGACCTCTCCAAATAACTCCCCATGTCCCCCGCCCTCTTTTGGAAAAAAAATCATTGGCCTTTTATTTTCAATTTCTCATTCTTTCCTATAATCTTCCCTTCTGCCTTCCCCATACTGGGCATCCCAATATCCTAAAGACATACATCCTTCCAGGCAGCCCCCCCCCCCGCCTCGCCCTGACATGCTTCCAGTCCGAGCTTGTGTCTAGCCTTGTGATCAGACATCCCGTCCAGACATCCCGTCTGGCACCTGTCATCAGCCTCAAGCGCCCCTCACATACTCCATCCATCCTCTACCCGCGCCCCCCCCCTCAACTACCCCCTTTTCCGGCCTACCCGCGGGCAACATGCAAGGCCCGCGGCCAGGACACTTTTCGGCCATCCAGTCTGACGCCTTGTCCGTCATGGACTCCGGTACGGCCGTCGACCCGGCCGCCATCGCCGGCGACTCTCCCGGCGACGAGCCGGACTTCCCCTCCGCCGCCCTGCTCCGCCTCATGCGCCGACGTGTTCCGCCCGAGAAGCGCCAGCGCACCGAGATGAGCTGCGACTGGTGCAAGAAGAAGCGATGCAAGTGTCTGCGCAAGAGCACCACCGACACCTGCCGCGCCTGCGGCGACTGCGGCCGCACCTGCACCACCACCGAACCCAGGAAGCGCCGCGTCTATCGCAGCCTGTCCGCCGTCGCCGCCGCCGGCACCTCCCCGACGACATCGACGAAACAGCAGCAGCAGCAGCAGCAGCAGCGGCAGCAGCAGCAACAGCAGCTACAGCAGCAGCAGCAGCATCAGCAGCTTCGGCGACACACTCTGCATGACCCAACAGCCGCTGCCGCCGCCGTCGCTGCGGCTCTTCCTCCTCCCTCGCCGGCAACCAGCAGCCCCGTTCTCGAGTCCATCACCGTTCAGTCTCCCGACGACCTCATGATGCACGCAATGTACAGCATGCCACACCACGTGCCACCCCATGGCATCCGCCACGCCTCGTACTCGTTCCCGCCGTCCTCGTCCGCTTCGTCGCCGCTCCCCATCGATCCGGCCATCGATTCCTCGAATGGTGTGGCAGACCCGTCCATGGCCATGACCGCCACCGACCCCCGCCTTCTGATGCGCACCCACACCAGCGAGTCTGTCGCCACCGTTGCGCCCATGGACGTTGTCGTCTCCGCCGCCAACCTGTCCCTGCCCACTGCCGCCACCGCAGGCGCCGATGCGGTCTCATCTATTCGAACTTCGCCACCGCCCCCTCGGGGCAATGCCTCTGCGCAGAAGCCGCTCAGCGACGAGCCCCTCTTCGAAGACACCATCGAGCCCCCGCGCTACATTGGTCCTCTTAGCTCCTACTCGCTTCTGACCAAGCTGTGGGAGACCATGGCCGCAAACGGCGTGGCAACTGCCTCGGCTGTCAACAACACGGCGTCGCCTGCTGCCACGCAGCAGCGGGACACCGAGCAGACCATGGGCCACTCGCGTCGTACTGCTGAACTCGCTCACGATGCGGCCGATTCCAGCCTCAGCAACAGCTCGGGCGCCGGCATGGAGCTGCCGCCCCGTGAAGTTGCCGACGCCCTCGTTGCTCTTTTCTTCGACAAAGTCCATTGTGACTTTCCGATTTTCAACCGCGCTTTGTTCCATGCCAAGTACGAAAGCATGTGGCCATCGCAACCCCACCGCCAGACCCCCGACCCCGAGTCTGCTTGGCTCATGTGCCTGTCCATGGTGTTCGTCCTGGGCCTCGAGGTTGCCTCTCCTGCCCAGACCCACGTCCTGCGCGGGCAACTTGCGGCGGCGACAACCACATCCGATAGCGACAACACGTCCCCACCAAATGGTCGGACACTTCTCGATGCCCTGCGCGCCCGCTGCCTGGCAAAGACGAAGGAGGTGCTGCCTGACGTTATTGCGGGCTCTATGCTCGTCCACGTCCAGGCCTTGATGCTTTACAGCCGGTACTTGCACATCACCCGCGATCGCAACGCCAGCTGGAACCTGACCGGCGCTGCCATCCGCATTGCCATCGCCATCGGTCTGCACCGCAACAGCCTGCACTCCAAGTGCAGCCCACTGGAACGCGAGCTTCGTCGCCGCGTCTGGTGGACCCTATTCGCCTTCGAGCGCCTGGAGTGCTCGTCTCTGGGCCGCACATCGGCTATTGACGACGCCGAATGCAGCGCCGATCTGCCACGCGGAGACATTCTCGATACCGGCGACGTGCAGATTCAGCCCCAGGGTTATGTCGGCGCCCACTCGGAGTTGATGATGCTGCTTGGTACCATCTCCAAGAACCAGTACAGCACCGGCTCGGCCAACGACACCCACAAACTGCTGGAAACAGCAGCAGCAACGGGTGCAGCCCTGGCTCAGTGGCACACCCAGCTGCCAACACACCTGTGGCCGCATTCGGAACCGGCCCCGTCACCAACGCACATGCGGGCCATTTTGCTGCTGCACGTCCAGTACCACTATGCTGTGACGCTGCTGTGCCGGCCCTTCCTGCTGGCCCTGGCCAACAGCAAAGCATCGGGACAAGCTCGGGGCTCGACATGGCCTAGCAAACTGACGCCAGAGATGCTCTTCCCATCCCCGTCCTCGTCCCCGTCTCTGTCGGCCGATTCAAAGTCGAACTCTGCATCGGACAACACTTTCGTGCTGTACGCCCGCAAGTGCATCGACTCGGCCAAGGTGGGTGTTGCCATGCTCAACCAGCTATTCTGCTCGGGCCTGTTCAACTCCAAGACTGGGTGGGACGTCTTTTTTATCGAGGCTTTCTGCATGCCGCTTGCCATGAGCCGTTTCGCTATCGACAGCGACCGGCGAAACGACCGCAGCATCCTTGATGCGCTCAAGGCCAGCACCGTTATTTTGCGTGAGTGCAAGGAGTTCTCGCCTACCATGCAACGCTTTGCCGCCGCAACCACGGATTTTGTGCAGGCCCTTGTGACCGTGCCGCAGCAGCATTCGCAACGGCAGAACCCTCAACAGCCACGGCCGCAGCAGTACACACAGCACCACCAGGTCCAGCAGCAGCAGCAGCAGCAGCATATGCAGCAGGACGAGTATTTGTACTCTCAGCCACAGCCCATTCCCTCTGCTGGGGCACACGTGGTCCAGAAAGTCGACGGTCTCGGCGACCAGGGGTCTTGGGCGTCAGCGTCGTCGGCGTCGAACATCGGCAGCATGGACAGTGCCATCAGCCGCACTGGCAGCCACTCGGGCAGCAGTACAGATGGCTCGTACGACGTGCACGAGTCGTCAATGCCCGTCATATTCGGCCAGATGGATGCTGCGTTCAACCCACAGCCTCTGGCCAGCACGGCGATGCACGACCCATTCAACATTCCGTGGAACATGAATGATATGTCGCAGGTGTGGAGCGGCAATGACTGGGTCGAGCCGACCGAGCAGTATTGGTGAAAAGTCGAAAATGAGTGTTGAAGTTTTATTTGTGTTTTGCTGTTTTGTTATTCTGTCGTTTCCGTATGGGGGACTTGGGCGTTTGGTTTTATATTGGTGGGCTGTTTCGAGCCCAGTCAAAGCAAGAAAAGAAACACAAAGAGTCGAAACGAGCCGAATGAGAGCGGATAGATATGATGGGAAAATGGGATGCCGGAAAATAAAAGGAGGTTATTGTGCTGGGAGGATCTTGTGTTTCTTTCTTTTTCTTGTTCGTCTCGGATTTGTTTTCTTGGTAGATTTGGTCAGTGATGAACACGCAATGAATAGTTCTTTCATGGATGCAAGCTGCTTTGCAAGCACTGTCAATCCCCCGTGTCGCTGTTTTTTCTGGGTGCTCGGGTTCTGCTCCTTTGCGTTTTGGGAGGTTTGTTTCCGTTGAGTGTCGTTAACTTGACTTCAAGCCAAAGATGCGTAAGATACCTGCTTCCCTAGTTAGGAACCAGCGCCTTCCATACGCGACTTCCTTAAGGACAACAAGCTCTTTCCTTATTAAAAGCACTGCTGCATTGCTCTTTCCTTCTCTCGCGGACACTCTCTGCGTGTAGGTTAGTGAGCAGCCTTGCCAGTTGCAACCCCTGTGAAGCTTTAGCCATCTTCCACCATCACCTTCATCCCCACCACAACACCATGGTTTGGACGAGCGTTCCCGTCGGGGGCTGGACAACAAAAGAACGCAGCTGGCTGAATAGAACGAGCAATTCAAACCGTGAAGAGAACAATATTGCCGATGTCGACGAAAACCAACTTGTTGACCCGTTCCCGCCCTCTCAGCGCCATTGCTATGACGCCATTCGACATCCATGGCACAACAGCAGGCATGACGCTTCGATTAGTGGTGCGCTGTCGACTGTACCGCAAAAGCAACGCGCCACACGCAAGACCCCAGGTGATCACTCGGATGTCTCAGACAGCACTGCTGTTGGGGCCCGACAGCATTGGGAGACGCGGAAGCGTGGTCACCAGGCTGCAGATGGATTTTCGACACAACGAAGCGCCGGAGATGGCCAAATCGCCAATCAAAGCCACGAGTTGCCGCCGCCGCCGCCGCCACCACCCGGTCTGAGAGAAGAAAAGCGAAGGAGGCTGCTGGCGCTGGACGACTGGACGGGTGCTAAGGCGCAGCAGCCAGTGGCGATGCAGTTTGCACGCTTCAAGAAAGACGCTCCGGCCTGGGGGTGGAAAGAAAATGGTCCTCTCACAAACTCTGTTGCAGAAGAGAACACGACTGGAGGCAGGGACAGCCACGTCCGCAGGAGTGATGAAAGAAACTCTTTGCCATGGCCTGAAAAGAATGCAAACTGGCTCAGCGGTGAAGTGCGTCCTCGATCCGTTGTTGGTCGACAACAAGTCAAGACCGGGCTCTCTTCTTCGCATAAGTCGCCCATGGAAAGGGTGGGCATGACGGTCGGTACACTCCCCTCCCCCGGTCACAGACCGGTCGCCGAAGCGATAGAAATGTTGCATGCAGACGTCGCTTATCCCGTCCAGAAATGGCCGGCAGTCTCCTCCTCCCCCTCGCCATGGGCATGCCAGGGAAGAGAAGCTGCATCTCCCAGTTCTGTTCACTCCTCGACCACGGCCACGTCGATAACACTGCTACCGCAGAGGCATGCGACGGAGACAGTTCCACCGTGGACGTCAAATCGAGCAGACGAAAGAGCACGGAGACCACAGAACGTGACGACAGACCGATGGCACAATCCTGTGCCCCGGCGGTCACGACACCGCATGCCTTTGCAGAACGCTCATGTTAGCCCTTCTCGTCGACCGCTGTTGGATATGACAACACCGCCTGTCATGCCGCGAAGCTCGGCATCCAACCAAGCCAATTCTCGTCACAGCATGCCGAATTGTTCTGACAGACTCCAGCCGAAAGGGACAGAGCGTGATTTTGGAGTTGACAGCGAGGCTGTTTTGTTACCATTGCCTCGGGAAGTGCATCCAAGCACCGAGAGAGGCACACAACGCCCAGAGGAGAAGGATCGGGAGACCAATCCTTCGCCTGCGTGCCGGAGCGAAACAAATACCGCAAGGGGGCGGTCTAGAAGCCAGACATACCGTGCAATTCAAGACAGAGATCGGTACCTGTATCGGTGTCGCGATAAGACCAGTAGCTGCTATAGGGCGACTGGTGACCAAGAGCAAGGGGATGGGGCAAGTACAGAGATAAGACTCTGTTCGACGGCAACAAGCGTGAAAAGCAACGCGGAGAAGAGTCCAGAAAGCAACAAAGAAAAGGACACGGAAGCCGAGGATACAAGGCTCTTTCCCGTCCAGCGGTTGAACATTCGTGATCTTCCAAGCCTGGACATTGATGAGGACCCGATTGAGGACGACGAAGTGGATTATCTACCTGTCACAGAGCCGGTGTGCCAGGCTAAGCATGTATACCGGAGCGAACACACCAACGCCGGCAGTTGGGGTATGGAACGCGGCCGGCGGAGTTACGGCAGAGAACATGATGAACATAATGCATTTACATGACCCGAATAACAACGAACGCCACCAGAACATTTGAGCGAGACCAAAAAGAACAAGATGAAAAGAGATGGGATGAGAAAACACATCCAGTCACCGTCACCCAAACGGCGACCCATCGTCGGATGCCAGGTCGTCCAAGAAGTCGTAGCCGTCTTCTGGCGGTAGCACCCACGCTGACAGTGCCAAGCCGACACCAGTCACCAGTGCCAAGACCCAGCTAGCTGTGCACAGCTTCCATGACGTTGCGAGCGACCAGCCAGGCACCAGGAAGCGGTTGTCGTGCTGCACCACATGGGCAACCACGGCCATGGCGGCCAGCTGGAGGAGGGCAGCCAGGACAAGCAGCGGCGACAGCACACGCCAGCCAAAGTGGCGCTTGAGGCGGCGGTTGTTTCCGCCGACCAGCACAGCGAGGAAGCCGACCAGGATGGCGAGCTCGATGACGAGCGAGGCCTCCATGAGAAAGCCGGCGGTGCGCCAGGTCGTGCAGAAGGACCCGACGCCGGCGGCGGCGCCAGCACCGCCGGCATGGCTCTTCCCGCCAAGACCGGCGAGACCGGCGCCGAAACTGCCTGGCAGGACGGATCCAGCCACGCAGTCGATGGAGCGGCGGGGGAAGGGACGGCAGAAGCCCGGCCGTCGGTGGAAGGGGCTGTGGAAGCCGTCGTCGGCATACACCACGCCGTCCGAGGCACAGGCCTGGTGCAGGCCGAGGGTGAGCCAGAAGGGGTCGGCGTCTGGGTCGGTCGGATACATGACGTAGTTGGCCCAGCTGGGGAGGAGAACAGCGGCGGTGGACATGCCGGCCGCTGGCAGACGTCAGCGGGAAGAGCCAGAAAGACAAGACGGCAGAAAAGCCAACCTACCCCCCAGAAAGGCGGCCAGAGCACCGGCATAGACGACGATTCGTGTCATTTTCAAGGATCTGAATAGAGCACGCTGCTTCTGCTCGCGGTCTCCCTCCCGTCCTGGGCAGTGTTGGCGGTTGGATTATGACACGATCGACCTTGACAGTTGAGTCGATGACGAGATGACGAGAAGACGGGACGCTCTCGCGTTTTATAGAAGAGACGCACTAGGTAAAGGAGGGGGGGGAAGGGACGAAAGAAGGGTCCGTCCCCCCCTCCTCCCCTCCCTTTCTATCTACTCCGTACTACTGCCACTGCCAACAGCTTGAATTCTAGGCGATCTGGATTGACGGCTGCCTTGGTTCTGTCGATCTTGTTGGGGGCGACCAACGCCAGCCGGCCCCGGCGGCCCCATCTTTTTTTCCTAAGTATCAATCACGTGTCTGTTTTTTAGAGCACCAATGGCAGAGCTCCAAGCCCCTGACGGAGACCGAAGCAGATTTTTTTTGGAGGTTCGATTTTCAGGCTGTCCGACCGGCGACTCTGGGACTTGGGCAGAAACAGCCCGACATTTTTTTTTGGCCTGCACTTTGCAAATCCGGAGCAGACGGTAGCACGACTTTGTTCCAAGAGGGCCCAGGAATACGCATACAATGGACGCCCAGCGTCTTCTGGGACGGGTCGCGTGCCGGGCGGCTGCGACGACGACGGCAACGACGACAGCAACGACGACAATGGCGGCAGCGGCGGCCTCGGCAGCAGTGGCCGCCCGGAGTGCGAGCCCGCGGGCTCTGGCCTCTTGCACACAACACACCCCCACGCCGTCCGCACGGCGAGGCTTCTGGACCGGCCCGGCCGGCGCCCGGCTGGCGACCTCGACGACGGCCTCTTCCACCACTCCCTCTTCCCTGTTCTCTGTCTTTGTGACGCACCGCCCCGGCGACCGCCGCTACCAGTCGACGGCCAACCGCACAAAGCGCGCGCTCAACATTGCGCCGCACCCGTCCTTTTTGCCCGGCAAGAAGAAGGCCAGCAAGCTCGGCGGCGACAGCCCGGCCACGCCGCTCGGCGTGATCTCGTCTGCCACCACACAGAGCACCAGCAGCAGCCCGAGCACGCTCCTCCTCTACAACCCGCCCGCCAGCGCTCCGTCCGTCTACCAGACGCCCTTCAAGTTCCTGCCCAAGTCGGACCCGCGGCGGCGAACCAACCTGACGACGCTGTTCCAGCAGGCGGCGGCGTCGGCGTCGGCGTCGGCGTCGGCGTCGGCCACTTCTGGTGCTCCTGCCAGCACCGGCACCGCCCCCCTCGCACCCGAGCTCCCCCACCGGTCGTACGACCCGCCCCCGCAGAAATACCACCTCTCCGAGGAGGACGTCGCCGAGATGCGCCGGCTGCGCGCGCTCGACCCGCTCGAGTGGAGCGTGCTGCGGCTGGCCCGGCACTTCCAGTGCTCGCCCATCTTTGTGATGCTGGCGGTGCGCAGCAGCGCCGAGCACCGGCAGCGGCGGCAGGAGCAGCTGGCGGCGGTGCGGCAGCGCTGGGGGCCGATCCGGACCAAGGCGCGGGAAGACCGGAGAAAACGGCGGGAGATGCTGTACAACGGCGAGCTCTGAGGAGGGAGAAGAGAGAGAGAGAGAGAGAGAGAGACGAACGAACGAATGTCTTGTTCCGCTGCTCGTTTTGTTTACGATTTCATCTGTACCAATAAATATAGAGCAGAGCAAACAAGAAAATCTCCCTGTACATTAAAGCCTTTCGTCAGCCGTCAATGAATCGCCATTAGTGCTGTCCCTCGAGACATCCTATCCTCAGTCAGACCACAATAAGGTCCTTCGTTATATCGTATTTTCCGTATGACCCGTACATCCGATGAAGCAAAAAACAAGCAATGAAAAATGGCAGAAGGCATCGTGGCCGGCCTTACAGCCCGTCCGATTCCACGTCCCGCTCGCCCGGGATTGGCCGGCAGCACCAGCCGCACCAGCTGCGGACCTGGCCGCTGATCTCACGCTCCAGCAGCGAGCCCCGCGCCCACTCGTCCTCCCAGTCCCGGACGCACGCGGCCACGCGCACCATGCGCACGCGCTTGCGCTTGACCACGCCGCCGATGCCCTCGATCTCGTGCCGCGCGTAGCCCGGGCCCATGGCCGGCGACGGCGTGCGCCGGTTGACCAGCGCCGCCGCCACCTCGGGCGAGTACAGCGGCGAGCCCACCGTGGCCGCCGCCTGCGTGGCGGGGGCCACGGGAATGGCCCAGGCTGCGGCGGGCGGCGACGACGGCGCGGACCCGGCGGCCGAGGCGATGGAGCTGACCGACAGCGACGACGAGCCCGCGTACGACCCCATTGACGAGCTCAGGGCCGGCCTGTCGCCGCCACCACTCCGGCCCCGGCCGCCTTCGGCCTCGCGCGCATCCTCGGCGTCGCAGTCCGTCTCCTGCTCGCGCTCCTTGGCGCAGCAGCAGTCCTTGTCGCGCCCGCAGTTGACGCCGCAGTCGCCGTCGCCAATGCCGGTGCCCAGGCCGCCGAGGAGCTCGCCGTACTGCATACGCCATTTCCAGACTCTGGAACACTGTCAGCCAACACTCTTGTCGTTTTTCTTTGCTCGAAAAAAAAAAACGCACGCCTTGTAGTCATAGTCTGCACCGCGGATGGACCGGCCACACGACTGGCACAGCCAGACACCTTCGGATGCACAGCTGCAGATGGCCTGCTGCATGAGCTCGGAATGCAGGGGCGTGCCGATTGCAAGCTGTGGCCTGACGAGCGTCGCGAGCGGCGCCTTGACGCAGCCATCGCAGAGGCGGCGATGCCGGTCGCGGAGCACAATGGGGGCCGGCGGTTTGATGGCACAGTTCTAGACGTGTGTGTTAGCAGCGTGATGCGCGTTGCGTTGGCACAGGCCCTCCGGAGCGGGCATACCCGGCAGACAACGGTGCCGCACCGCCGGCAGGAAGACACCATGTCGCGGGCGCACTGGCCGGCCTTGCCGCCGTAGTCGGTGCGGGACTGGTCTTCCATGTAGAACCAGTTGCCGGCGCGGGCGCGGAAGCGCAGGGAGTCGTCGACATCGACGGGCCGGGCGTCGTTGATGCAGCGCAGCGTGGAGGCCAGGAGCGGCTTGCGGAACTGCAGGAGGGCGGCCCGGACCTGGCGGCACGAGCGCGACAGGCTGTCGAGCGAGTTCAGATCGAGATTGGAGGCAATGGCAGAAGCAATTCTGTATCGGCGGGCAGAGGACAAAGGCAGCGCGAGACGACGGGTCCGCGGTTAGTTGGTTCTCTACCCCTAGAGGGGAAAAGCAAAGGAAAACAAAAAAAAAAAAAGGGAGCATATGCCTACGGATAGCATCCCAGCGCTTCCGTCATGGAGTTCCAGTTGGGGACGTCCGGGTCAGCGGCGGCCTTTCCGGAGGCGGCCTTTTCGGAGGCGGCCGCGGCCGCGGGGGCCGCTTCGGAGTGGATGGCCGTCTGCGGCCGTGTGAGTGGCGGTGAGGGCGGTGTCGGTGTTGTGGACGACGAGTTGGCCTTGTTGAGGACGGCGGCCGTGCTGCTCCAGATCAGCTTGGCGGGCTGCTGGTGCTGCGGCGGCTCGGCATCCTCGTCTTCGAAATCGACGAACAAAGCCATGGCAGGGGAGCAGGCGACGGTGGAAATGCAGGCAATTCCGGGGGGGGGAGATGGCGTCAATCAGAGGTTTGGAGGGAGCACCGATCGATGAAGAAGGGGATGTCAGGAAGAAGAAGGAAAAAAAGGAGAGAGAAAAGGCCAGTTAAGGGAGAGAGACGCCGGCTAGGGGCAGCAACGGACGCATGGAGCTCGAGGCCATAGCACGAGACCCGGAAAAGAGAAAAAGGGGCACGGGGAATGAAGCTAGAGAGCGTCGTGCATGGAGATCGTGAGCTCCCAGTGCTGGGTCGAGGCCTGTGGTGTTCTCCGCCAAGCCGCCAGGTCTGCGTCGAGTCCCGCGTGGTGGGGGGGTGGGGGTTCCTTCCCTCGCAACAACGGTGAGATGAACGCCGAAAGAGGCAACTACAGTTCAGACCAGATGGACTGCCACCCGGCTGGAAATCGCCATGGAGATCTAAGATACGGAATCTGGGATCACGATTTCGGCAGAGTGGCATTTTTCGATGCCTTTTTGTCTTGGACGCCCCGCGGCCGTGGCCCCCTGGTGATACCGCAGACGAGGGGTCGGTTCTGGTTCTAGCTGCGCGTCGCGGCAGACGCGTAAAGCCTTCGTTCTCGTAATTTCTCCGACTTCGGCCCTGGTCGTCGACAGCGTAACGCCTCGGACCCGGAGCTGTCTGTTCTCTGTCCTACCTCGCCGTGTTGCCCGGTGGCTTCTGTGGCTCTTGTTTCACGTTTCGTAACGGCTATTGCAGCCATTAATAAAGCGCTGGCATGCTGCCTACCTGTCGCTGCTGCACGCAGTCCCTTCCTTGCTAGAGAAAAAAACAGCTCTTGCCCTGTGATCTGCGCCTGCCCCTGTGACTCGCTAAATGCCGCGTTCCACAGCGCGCTGAGTCCAGGCCCTGCAACGCTAACGGGCACCGCCAAAGCGCCCTGGACGCCCGTGCTGCCCGCCTGTCACGCCCTGACAAAGATTTACATCATGCCCCACGCCAACCCCACGCAGCAACCACCAGCATGCCGCACAGGGCTGTTTGCTTTTGGAATCAGTGATACCCTCCCTCGCGGTTTTCTCCCACCCCTCCTCCCACCGTGGCACGTCGCATCCTCGCTCCCAGCACCGATCAAGATTCTCTGCCGTCTCGTCTTGTTTTTGCTTTGTGTATCCCATTGCGTTGGCCGTTGAGCTAGGGCTGAACTCTCTCGTCGCCCTCCCCTCTCTTCGGCACTCAACGCTCGTCTTTGCGTTCTCGTCTTTGTCCTGGCCCCCCCCCCCCCACTCGCCCAACCGGCTTTCAACTCTCTGCATCTGCTGTGCGATCCCTTTTATTGCTCAATTTTTCAGAGAGACAGCCGTCCTTCAATCGGCTTCTCCGAACAAAAGCATCACTTGATCGTCTGAGCTTATCGGCCTTGCCATCGATTTTCCATTTCAGCTTGTCGACCGGCTTCACCGTCTTGGCCATCTTGACCGCCTTCTTTATAATTCGTGGGTCTGCCCCTCTGCCCAATACTTTCTTCTCGCTGTTTGCTCAACTCGTTTCTCCCCTGGCAGCACACTGCACACAAAACAACAGCCACCATGTCGGAGCCGGAAGTGCCGCGCGGCCGCGAGGCTTCAGACGACTTCAGCGCCTACGACGATGCCAAGACGTACTACACCTCCGAGGAGCGGCACAGGAACCTCCGTGCCGGCACCCGCACCCGCACCTACTCGCAGAACAGCCTGCAGAAGCAGTTTGCGCGCATCGGCCTCAAGGAGCCCTTCCGCCGCGGCAGCCACGACGAGGCCACGCCGCTGCACTCGCGCCGCTTCCTCATCGACGTCGACTCCACGCTCGAGAACCTGCAGTCCCAGGAGGACACTGACGGCAACATGCAGATCACCATTGAGGACCACGGGCCCAAGGTCTTCACGCTGCGCACGGCCGCGTCCAACGGCTACAACCGCTTCGACATCCGCGGCACCTACATGCTGTCCAACCTGATGCAGGAGCTCACCCTGGCCAAGGAGTACGGCCGCCACCAGATCATCCTCGACGAGGCGCGCCTCAACGAGAACCCGGTTAACCGCCTATCCCGCATGATCCGCGACCACTTCTGGGACAGCCTGACCCGCCGCATCGACGCCTCCAGCATCGAGATTGCCGCCCGCGACCCCAAGGACTGGACCGACGACCCGCGCCCGCGCATCTACGTGCCGCCCGGCGCCCCCGAGCAGTACGCCTACTACAAGAAGCTGGCCGAGGACCGCCCCGAGATCCGGCTCGACGTCCAGATGCTGCCCGAGAAGGTCACGCCCGAGATCATGCGCGACATGAACGACAAGCCCGGCCTGCTGGCCGTGGCCATGGAGGAGGTCGACGACCCCGAGACGGGCGGGAAGACGCTGCGGGGCCTGCCGTTTGTGGTGCCCGGCGGCCGGTTCAACGAGCTGTACGGCTGGGACAGCTACATGGAGTCGCTGGGGCTGCTGATCAACAACAAGGTGCATCTGGCCAAGAGCATGGTGCAGAACTTTTGCTTCTGCATCCGCCACTACGGCAAGATCCTCAACGCCACGCGCTCGTACTACCTGTGCCGGTCGCAGCCGCCCTTCCTGACGGACATGGCGCTGCGGGTGTACGACCGGATCCGCGAGGAGCCGGACGCGCTCGAGTTCCTGCGCACGGCCATCCTGGCGGCCATCAAGGAGTACCACAGCGTGTGGGTGGCGGAGCCGCGGCTGGACCCGGTGACGGGCCTGTCGCGGTACCGGCCGGAGGGCCTGGGGGTGCCGCCGGAGACGGAGGCGACGCACTTTGTGCACATTCTGCAGCCGTACGCGGACAAGCACGGGATGACGTTCAAGGAGTTTGTGCGGGCGTACAACATGGGCGAGGTCAAGGAGCCGGAGCTGGACGAGTACTTTTTGCACGACCGGGCGGTGCGCGAGTCGGGCCACGACACGTCGTACCGGTTTGAGCGGGTGTGTGCGAACCTGGCGACGATCGACCTGAACTCGCTGCTGTTCAAGTACGAGATGGACATTGCGCGGACGATCCGGACGGTGTTCAACGACAAGCTGGTGGTGCCGGCGGAGTTCTGCGTGGGGTCGATGCAGGCGGGCCAGGTCGAGACGTCGGCGCTGTGGGACCGGCGGTCGAAGCGGCGGAAGCTGGCGATCGACAAGTACCTGTGGAACGAGAAGGAGGGCATGTACTTTGACTACGACACGGTCAAGAAGGAGCAGTGCACGTACGAGAGCTGCACGACGTTCTGGGCGATGTGGGCGGGCGTGGCGAGCCCGAAGCAGGCGGCAGCGCTGGTGGCCAAGGCGCTGCCGCGGTTCGAGGCGATCGGCGGGCTGCTGTCGGGGACGGAGGCGTCGCGCGGGCCGGTGTCGCTGGAGCGGCCCAACCGGCAGTGGGACTACCCGTACGGGTGGGCGCCGCAGCAGATGCTGGCGTGGACGGGGCTGTACCGGTACAGCTACGTGGAGGAGGCGGAGCGGCTGGCGTACAAGTGGCTGTTTATGATCACCAAGGCGTACTCGGACTTCAACGGGGTGGTGGTTGAGAAGTACGACGTGACGCGGCCGGTCGACCCGCACCGGGTGGACGCCGAGTACGGCAACCAGGGCGCCGATTTCAAGGGCGTGGCCAAGGAGGGGTGAGCGCTTACCCTTTTTTCCCGTTTTTCCCGTTTTTCGTCTCTCAGTTTCTCGGTTCTCTTTCTAACGGACAGGTTCGGCTGGGTCAATGCGAGCTACGTGTACGGGCTGCAGATTGTGCGGGCGCACGCACGCAATGCGCTGGGCACGATGACGCCGTGGGACGCGTTCAAGGCGGCGATTGAGCATGAGCGGGAGAAGGCGCTGGCGACAATGGAGTAGAGAGGGCCCAGGTGCCGACGACACGGAAGCATAGCCGGGGAAAGGCCAAGGGCGGGGCCGGCAAGCGGCATTGAGCAAGCCGACGCTGGCCCCAACCGGGGAGGGGGGGGGGAGATGGGGCCCCACCTCCATCCCGGCAGGTCTCGGTGAGAGCCGGAGCCGATTGGATAGGGAAGGGCTTTGTCTCGGCTGGAGGTCGAATTTCGGAAGGGAGGAGGGGGGGATTGTCGGAAGGATAGAACGGACAAGCAGGCGGTGGTGCAGGAAACCCGATAAGGAACAGACAAGACTGGACTGCGAGCAGGTTGCAATGCATTATGAAGGGGGCACCAGGCAAGATACACAGATAAGAATCATGCGAAAGCCGAAAGACGTTGGAGACGGTACCGGTCAGAAGCAGAGAGACCGCCGTGCAGCTCGGCTTGTTGTCGGCCGGCCGGCCATGTGATGACACACGATGGGAAAGCGGATCGAAATTACGAGAATTCCTCGCACGAGACGGCGCAAGGCCGAGCCGGGGCACGGTTTCGCGTGTTGCTGCTGATGGCGGTGGTGCCTTGGTTTTGCAGCTGGCGTGCCATTGCCGCCATTCCCCCATTGCGTGTGGAGGGGGGGGCGTCGATTTCGGACTAGCGCCCGAAGAGCGCCAAAAGCAGATTCCCCACAACCGAGGTCCAGGCTCTGGGCCGACGCAGACGAGGACGGCAAGGAAAAGGAGACGGTGGATGAGCCGAGAAGTGAGTCAGGGAGGAGGGAGAGAAAGGACGGTGGACGGTGGGAGGGGGGAGAGTATGCGAGATAATTACGGGTAGAATTTTGGTGTGAGAAAGGAGGAAGGCAAGGAGGAAGGCAAAGAGAGCAAAACGGAAAGTAAACAGAAGCAGAAAACGCTACGTCATCGCCAAAGCTGCACACACATAGATCTCCCCAGGCCCGAGAAGGCACACGAGCACACACACACACACACACACACACACTACGGCTACTGCACGTCAAAGCCGACGAGTCAGAGACGAGACA
This sequence comes from Ceratocystiopsis sp. VPRI43766, assembly GCA_019925685.1. NCBI lineage: Eukaryota > Fungi > Ascomycota > Sordariomycetes > Ophiostomatales > Ophiostomataceae > Ceratocystiopsis > Ceratocystiopsis sp. VPRI43766. The sequence goes on from JADHKF010000015.1 coordinate 49,276, forward strand.
AAAGAAAGAACCAGCCGACGGGTTCACATGCTTTTTGGGTGCGTCGGTTACATGCATGCGGTTGGTCGATGCATCTAGGCGGGCGTCGGCGGAATGGAACAACGATCGTCGACCGAACGTTTTTTCGCCTCCATCTCCCCAGACGGGGCCCTCTCTTCCCCAGGCTGGGGGGATGCGGATTTGAGTCATGGATAAGCAAAAGACTGGGTTTTTCTCGGAGCCACGCCGAGCAGGCAAAAGAGCACGACGACACGAAGGATGTCCTCCGGGGAAACAAGGGATGTCCTCCCATCAGCGTCGAAAAGATCGGGCCGGGCACGGGCTGTGATTGGCCCGATTGGCAACGAGGCTCGTTTCTGGGCGGCCGTCTGACTGCCTGCAAACGGAGAAAGCAGTTACCTACCAAAAAAACGTCCTTTGAGCCGAACGGAGGCGCACACATCAGGCAAGACCCAGCCGCCCCCTCCAGCCCCAGCCCCAGCTTTGTTCGGCTCCGTTGCGGCAAGTGTGGGGCGGCTGTGCTGGGCGACGGCTGCGGCTGTAGTGTAAGTTGATTGGCCGGGGAAAGGGGGACTTTGGTGGTTTTGGGCAGTGCGAAGGCCGTAAGCCGCGTAGTCAGGAAAGCAAAAAGCAGCGGCCCCGGTGCGTGGCGAGAAGGCCTGCAGAGGGCGGCGATCTGCCCACTTTTTTCTCGTAAGGGGGGGGAGAGTAGGAGGAGGATTCTCTCTTCTCCGTCTTGCCCGTTCCGTTTTGGAGTGGACGATCAGGACGTTGTGGTCGTGCTCGCCGGACAAGCGGCAGCCGTGCCGTCCACAGCAGAAGCAAGGGCAAATACAACAAAGGGCAGCAGGCCAGTCCCGGCAGCCCGCAGCCGTAGCCGCAGCCGTAGTCCCAGAATCGAGTCACAGAAACGGATTCCGAACGGATCGACGGGGCTGGCACGCGTTGCGTGGAGCAGTGGCGTCGGCATGTACCCCGTATCCTTCTCCGTCACATGTTCGGCTACAAAAAAAAAAGGCCAGTGTGAGAGGACGGTATTTCTTTGTATATTAATACTAGTCCATTCCCCTGACCGATCGTTTGTTCTGACGTTGGTCTGATCCTTCTCTCTACTATCTTCTCCTTGTCTCTCCTCCTGCCTCTCCTCCTACCTCTCCTCCTTGTCTTTCCTCTTTACCTCTTCTCCTTCCTCTCCTCTCCTCCTCTCTTCCCTCTCGTCTCTTCCCATTACGTCTTCTACATCCCCTACATCCCTACATCCCCCCACCCAACATGGCTTCAAACAACATGCTGAGCCCGCCCATCGACGCGGCCGAGGAGGACCGGCGCTTCGCCGCCGAGGTGGCCGCCGTCAAGAAGTGGTGGAGCGACCCGCGCTGGCGCTACACCAAGCGCCCCTTCACGGCCGAGCAGATTGTGTCCAAGCGCGGCACGCTGCCGATTGAGTACCCGAGCAACGCGCAGGCCAAGAAGCTGTGGGCCATCCTGGAGAAGCGCTTCGCCGCCAAGGACGCCAGCTACACGTACGGCTGCCTGGAGCCGACCATGGTGACGCAGATGGCGCAGTTCCTCGACACCGTCTACGTGTCGGGCTGGCAGTCGTCGTCGACCGCGTCGTCGACCGACGAGCCGGGCCCGGACCTGGCCGACTACCCCTACACGACCGTGCCCAACAAGGTCGGCCACCTGTTCACGGCGCAGCTGTTCCACGACCGGAAACAGCGCCACGAGCGGCTGTCGCACCCGGCGGCGCAGCGCACGGCCCCCGGCGTCGCGCACGTCGACTACCTGCGGCCGATTGTGGCCGACGCCGACACGGGCCACGGCGGGCTGACGGCCGTCATGAAGCTGACCAAGCTCTTCATCGAGAAGGGCGCGGCCGGCATCCACATCGAGGACCAGGCGCCGGGCACCAAGAAGTGCGGCCACATGGCCGGCAAGGTGCTGGTGCCGACGAGCGAGCACATCAACCGGCTCGTGGCCATCCGGGCGCAGGCGGACATTATGGGCGTCGACCTGGTGGCGATTGCGCGCACCGACGCCGAGGCGGCGACGCTGATCACGTCGACCATTGACCCGCGCGACCACGCGTACATCCTGGGCGCGACCAACCCGGCGCTGCGGCCGCTGGGCGAGCTGATGGCCGAGGCCGAGCGCGCCGGCAAGACGGGCGACGCGCTGCAGGCGGTCGAGGACGCCTGGCTGCGCGACGCGCGGCTGCTGCGGTTCGACGAGGCCGTGGCGGCCGCACTGGAGGCGGCGGGGGCTGGGGCCGACAAGCTGGCCCGCTACACGGCCGCGGCCAAGGGCAAGAGCCTGACGGAGATGCGGGCGGCCGCGCGCGCCGTGCTCGGCGCCGCCGCCGCCGACGCCATCCACTTTGACTGGGACGCGCCGCGCACGCGCGAGGGCTTCTACCGGCTCAAGGGCGGCTGCGCGTGCGGCATTGCGCGCGCCATTGCCTACGCGCCGTACTGCGACGCCATCTGGATGGAGAGCAAGCTGCCCGACTACGCGCAGGCGGCCGAGTTCGCGCAGGGCGTGCACGCCGTGTACCCCGAGCAGAAGCTGGCCTACAACCTGTCGCCCAGCTTCAACTGGAAGACGGCCATGCCGCCCGCCGAGCAGGAGACGTACATCCGCCGCCTGGCCGCCCTCGGCTACTGCTGGCAGTTCATCACCCTGGCCGGCCTGCACACCACCGCCCTCATCAGCAACCAGTTCTCCAGCGCGTTTGCCCGCATCGGCATGCGCGCCTACGGCGAGCTCGTCCAGGTCCCCGAGATGGACGGCGGCGTCGACGTCGTCAAGCACCAGAAGTGGAGCGGCGCCACCTATGTCGACGAGCTGCAGAAGATGGTCACCGGCGGCATCAGCAGCACGGCCGCCATGGGCAAGGGCGTGACAGAAGACCAGTTCCATTAGGGAGTTTGTGTGCTTTGTTTCTGTTTCTGTTTCTGTTTCTGTTTCCGTATAAAAGCATACTGCTTGTCACGATTAGAATTGAACATTGTGTCTGTCTGTCTCTCTCTCTTTCTTTGTTCGTGTTCTTTTGAGTACTCAAAGTGTCGTGATCATACGACGCGCCGACCAATCACAGGCCCCCGCAAAAGTGGATCCGGCGCGTCATGATCTGAGCTCGAACAAAGAAGGAGCTCTTTCGCACCTTCTTCTCGATCGTGACAGTCCCGTGACTTTTTGTCTTGTCCATCCTGAAATTCCCTCTTCCCTTTTCCACCTCTGCCTCACACGACCACCATGGCCGACAACGCCCCCAGCACCGCCGCCACCACCCCCCAGGACACGCCCGCCGGCGCCGTCACGCCCGCCCTGTCCGACCTGCCGCCCGACCAGGCGGCCCTCAGCCGCCGCGTGTCGCTCGCCGACCTGTGCGCGCGCGCTGCCGTCCTCTACGCCCAGCAGAAGAACTACGAGGAGGCGTCCGAGCTGTACGCGCAGGCCGCCGAGCTGCAGGCTGAGCTCAACGGCGAGATGCACCCGGACAACGCCGAGATCCTGTTCCTGTACGGGCGCGCGCTCTTCAAGGTCGGCCAGGCCAAGAGCGACGTGCTCGGCGGCAAGGCGGCGGCAGACGGCGAGACAGTGGCGGCCACGGCAAAACCGGCAGACGCAACGGCCGCCGCCGCGGCACCGGCCACCAAGGAGGAGAAGGAGGCGGCCGAGGCCGCGCTGCAGGGCAAGAAGCCGCTCTTCCAGTTTGCCGGCGACGAGGAGTGGGACCAGTCGGACGAGGAGGTGCGTGCCAGTTGGGGGGGAGAGAATTTTTTCGTATGAGCAGTGCTAATAACCAACAGGATGCCGAGGAGGGCGACGGCAACGACGACGGCGAAGACGAAGACGACCTGGCCGTGGCTTTCGAGGTGCTGGACCTGGCGCGCGTGCTGTTTGAGAAGCAGCTGGAGGCGAAGAAGGGTGAGGCGTCAACAAAGGACGAAGACGCCAGCGGCGAGAGCAACGGAGACAAGGGCAAGGGCAAGGGCAAGGAGGCCGAGGCCGAGACAAAGGTCAACGAGAACGCAGACGAGAACGCAGACGACGACGACGAGGCCCCCGCGGTCGACGGCGCGCTGCGCCACGTGCTGGAGCGGCTGGCCGACACGCACGACCTGCTGGCCGAGATCTCGCTGGAGAACGAGCGGTATCCGAACGCGATTGTCGACTCGCGCGCGTCGCTGGCGTACCGCAAGCAGTTCCTGCCCGAGGCGTCCGAGAGCATTGCCGAGGCGCACTTTAAGCTGTCGCTGGCGCTCGAGTTTGCGTCGGTGACGACGGCGGCCACGGGCAATGACGGCAACGACGACAACGACGCCGACAAGCAGCAGCCCCAGCACGTCGACCAGGACCTGCGCGACGAGGCCGCGCGCGAGCTCGAGGCCGCCATTGCCAGCACGCGCCGCAAGCTGCAGAACAAGGAGGTCGAGCTGGCCACGCTGCACGCGCCCGAGGACAACGACGCGACGCGGCGCCAGATTTCCGACGTCAAGGAGATTATTGCCGACATGGAGATGCGGGTGAGTGTTGAGGCCAGAGGCGGAAAGTCGAAAACGCCAGAACCAGAACTGACAGACCAGCTCGTCGACCTGCGCAAACCGCCCATCGACCTCAACGCCGCCGTCAACGGCCCGGCCGGCGCCGGCCTCGGCGGGCTGCTGGGCGCGCTCGGCGGCGGCAGGGTGGGCGGCGGCAGCGGCAGCAGCAGCAGCGGCGGCGGCCCGGCCAGCGTCGAGGCGGCCAAGAAGGCGGCCACCGACCTGACGGGGCTGGTGCGCAAGAAGGCCAAGGACAGCGGCGCGGCCGAGACCAACGGCAAGCGCAAGGCGGCGCCGGACGCGGGCGACGCGGACGGCGCCAAGAAGCCGCGGACGGAGGTGCTGGAGGTCCGGGAGAAGGAAAAGGAGAAGTAATGGTCCGTGGCACGGGTTGGAAGGCGTTGGCAAGGACTGGGCACAGTGAAATGGGTATCCTGAAAATTTACAAAAAGAAAAAAACCTCCACCTCAGAGCTCGTCGTCGTCGTCGTCGTCGTCGTCGTCGTCATTATACTTTTTGTCGTTGTTGGTGGTGTCGTTGGTGTCGTCCACTGGTTTGCTAATTTGCAGGTCTGTGACGTTCTGAATGCCCTTGTCCATGTCAGCCTGAACGTCCCCCTCCCCCCCCTCGCTCGCCGTCTCCTGCTCCTGCTCGGCCTGCTCCCACAGCCGCGCCGCCCGCTGCCGGTAGAACCGCGCGAGAAACTGCCGCCGCTGCTCGGTCGTCCAGCCCTCGACGACGAGGGCAAAGTCGACGGGCCCCGCCGTCTTGGGGGCAATGCCGGCCGCCGCCGCCATGCGCGCCATCGAGCAGAACTGCCGCCGCAGCACATCAGCCGGCGGGTTGTAGCGCAGGCGGAACTGCGGCGGCGCGCCGGGCAGCGCGGCCAGGCTGCGGCCGGCGCCGGCACCACCACCGTCGGGGGCGAGCGCGCCGGCAGCGGCAAACGCGGCAAACGTGTCGGCAAGGCGGGTGTGGCGGGCGTCATTGTCAGAGTCGTCTGGATCATGGTAGAGATCGTCGGGGTCCGTGTCGTACATGTCCCGGTCCCGGTCATCATCATCATCATCGTCGTCGTCGTCCCCCCCCAGCAACTCGGCATGCCGCGACAGCTGCGCCTCGACGCGGCTGCTGCCGACCACCTCGGCGTTGTCGTGCGTGTACTCGACGCCGGCGCTGGCGAGGATGGCCTGGATGGCGTCGCTGCGGGGGGGCACATCAACACTCTCTTTCGGCCCCTCGTGGGCCTCCGGATCCAGCACCGCCGCCAGCTGCTTCAGCGTGGCCTCCCCCCCGCCCGGCGCCTCCAGCTTGGCCAGCACGGCAGTGGCGCCGTCGGCGGCCGCGGCGCTGGCGGCCTGCTCCATGTCAATGTCGGTCAGGTGGACGCCGGCCTTGGCCTCGGCAATGTTGGTCTTGTTGACAATGTCGCGCAGGACGACCTGGTCGCCGTGGTAGGCAAACAGGTTGCGCAGGCCAAAGATCTCGCCGCGGCGCGCGGGCTCCTGCTGGACGCCGCGGAAGTAGCGGCGCTCGGCGGACGCGCGGTAGCCAATGTTGGCCTGCTGCTGCTTGTAGACCTGGCGGGCGTAGACAATCTCCTCAATGGTGCCGGCGCTGACGAGGCGGAAGACGTCGACGTCGCGCGTCTGGCCGATGCGGTACGCGCGGTCCTGGGCCTGCAGGTCGTAGGCCGGGTTCCAGTGCGGGTCGAAGACGACGACCTTGTTGGCCGACGCAATGTTGAGCCCGACGCCGCCGGCGCGCGTGCTGATCAAGAAGACAAACTGCGCCGGGTCCGCGTTGAAGGCGTCGACCACGCGCTGGCGCGCGCCGTAGGCCAGCGCGCCGTCCAGGTAGCTGACGCTGTAGCTGGTGTGGCGGAACAGGTGCTGCAGGATGCGCAGCAGGCGCACGTTGTGCGAGAAGACCAGCACCTTGTCGCCGTTGGCGTGCCAGAACCGCAGCAGCCGCCGCAGCACCGTCCACTTGCCGCAGAACGCCGGGTCGCCCAGCGTCGTCAGCGCGTCGCGCTGCCGCCACAGCGTGGCCCAGTCGTCGGGCTCGCACAGCCGGAGGATCTGCATGGCGCGTTCGTGGGCGTTCATGGCCTTTTTGTGGTCGGCGTCTCCTTGTTCGTCCTTGTCTTCGTCCTCCTCCTCCGCGTTCTCGTTTCCATCGACGACGTTTGCCCCTACCCCATCCGCCGGCACCAGCAGCGTCAGGTGGTTGGCCAGCTTCAGCAGGCTCTGCATCAGCGGAAACACCATGCTGGCCCACGGCGTCTTGCCGTCCGGCAGCAGGCGGTGGCAGCACCAGCCGCGCTTGCGCCCCGAGCCGCACGCGCACGGGTCGGTCGCCGTGCGCAGCAGCTGCACGGGCGCGCTGGCGACCAGGCGGGCGTAGGCGGCGGCCTGGCGCGGCGACAGCGGGCAGAAGACGACGCGGTCGGTCTTGCGCGGCAGCTGGGCGGCCAGCAGGGCCTTTGTGCGCCGCAGAAAGACGGGCGGCAGCAGGTTGTGGACGAGCTGGCGCGCGGTGCGGCGGGCGCGGCGCAGCTGGGCAACGGTGGCGTCGTGGGCCTGGCCCAGGGCCAGCGGGCGGCTGATGGCGGCGGACCAGTCGCGCAGGGCGCCGAAGCGGCCCGGGTTGGTCCAGTGCAGCAGCGTCCACAGCTCCTCGTAGCGGTTCTGGATGGCGGTGCCGGTCAGGCCGATGCGGCACAGCGCGTTGACGGCCAGCATGGCGCGCGTCGTCTCGGCCGCCGGGTCCTTGAGCAGGTGGCACTCGTCGGCGACGACGGCGTCCCAGCGCACGGCGTTGATGCGCGCGCCGTGGTTCTTGTATGTGGTGTATGTCGTCACCATGATCTCGAGCCGCCCGGCCCGCGCCGCCTGCAGCACGTCGTCCTTGCCGGGGCCGTGGAAGACGTCCACGTGCCACCAGCCCCAGCGCTGCAGCTCGCTGCACCAGTTGTCAATGACCGAGCCGGGGCACACCACCAGCACTCGGGGGTACCAGGGGCTGTTGTCGTCGGTGTTTCCACCGCCGCCGCCGCCGCCGCCGCCGCCACTCGCCCGCCGCATCTTGCGCATCCGCTTGCTGTCGCGCTCGTCGCCCGTCTTGCCAAAGGCCACGGCCAGAAAGGCGGCCACCTGCACCGTCTTGCCCAGGCCCATGTCATCGCCCAGGATGCCGCCGCGCTGGTACACAAACAGCCGGTGCAGGAACTGCACGCCCGCAATCTGGTAGTCGCGCAGGTACTGCGCAATGCTGGCCGGAATCACGCCGCCCGAGTACGCCAGCTCGACGGGCGCGCGCGCGCGCGACGGCCGCACGCTGGCGTCGAACTGCGGCCGCACGCTGGCGTCGAACTGCGGCCGTGTCCGGCGGGGGGCGCCGTCCAGGTCCTCGCTGTCCTTGCCAGCACCCCCCAGTCGACCGGCCACGCCAAAGACCGCCGTGGCCGCGGCTGGCCGCCGGCCCTGCTGCCGCCGCTGCTGCTGCCGCTGCTGCTGCCGCCGGCGGTCGCCCTCGTCGTCGGAAAAGTAAATCGCCGAGTAGTCCGGCGGCAGCAGCAGCCCGGCCTCGCCCAGCCGCGCACAGCGGGCATCGAACTCCCGGCGGCGCTCGCGCACGTAGTCGGGAATGTCAATGTCCTTGTCCTGGTCCGTCTCGGCCTGGTCAACCGTCGCCGTCGTTCCCGGGAGATCGTCTGCTGACTTTCGTGGTCGTCCACGGCTGCGCACACCACCACGGCCTCCACGGCCGCCACCCCGTCGCTTCCGCTTTTTCAACCGTTCATACGCGCCATCCGACTCGTCGGTCCACTCGACCTTGACGTCGATCTCGGCAGCATGGTCGTCGTCGTCGTCGTCGTTGTCGTCATCGCTGTGGTGCCTTGGCCGTTTGACACCCCGGTCTGGTCCCCGCGATGCCAACAGCTCTGGCAAATCCGGCGGTGTCGGTGTCGGTGCCGGCAGATTGGGGCGCTCGGCCTCTGGCTCGGACGCGGTCGACTCGTCGTCGCCCAGTTCGTTGTCTGGGGCCATGCCTCTCGCTGGGATTGGTGGTGGTGGTGGTGGTGTTGGTGGGGGAAAACGGGGTTGAGGAAACGTGGGGAACCAGACGCGTTCAACGCGTTGAGCTGGTCGTGACCACGTGACCCGCCTGTGGACCCGGAACAATTCCGCGCTGCCTCGGCAGCTGTGGGGAAATGGAGAAACAACGGGCGACGGAAATCTGGGGAAAGACAACAGCCGGCAAAGCGTATAAGGGCCCGGTTCGTCCGGGGTAGACAGGCCCAGCAAACGACACCGCCCCCAACACCACGACACCACGACACGATGCAGCCGTCCAGCTCCGACACGGGCTTTTTCCAGGCCCTGCCCGAGGTGAAGAACCAGTTCTTTGACGATGTCAGCTTCCAGCGTGTTTTGGCGAGTGCGTCGTTCTCCCCCCCTTTTTTCTTCGGCTCTGACGGCGTGCTGACCCCCCCAGTGTTCGTCCCGCCGGCCGTCCGCCGCGAGGTCGAGCCCGAGCTGGCCCAGCTGGGCCACGACGTGCTGGACCCGCGCATCTTCGACCTGGTCAGCGACGCCGAGCGCAACCTGGCGTTTGTGCGCGGCAGCGGCCGCAACGCCGTCGGGCAGCCGACCAGCGAGCTGGTCACGAGCGCGGGCTGGCGCGGGCTGCAGGACTTTGGCAAGGAGCGCGGCTTTGTCGCGTACAACTACACGACAGCGCACGGCGCCGCGTCGCGCGTGCTGCAGATGCTGCGCTTCCACCTGTGGGAGGCGTCGGCCGCGTGCACGACGTGTCCGGGCGCCATGACCGACGGCGCCACGCGGCTGCTGCAGCGGCACCTGGCGGTGCCGCTGCCCGCGAGCGCCGACGACGTCGCCCGCACCCAGCGCCGCGTCCTGCAGCACGCGTACGCCCACCTGACGGCGCGCGACCCGGCCGCCGCCTGGACCAGCGGCCAGTGGATGACGGAGCGCGCCGGCGGCTCGGACGTGTCGCAGACCGAGACGGTCGCGCGCTGGGTCGGGCTCGCCGACGGCGCCACCGACGCCGACGGCCAGCCGCTCGGGCCCTGGGCCCTCGACGGCTTCAAGTGGTTCTCGTCCGCCACCGACGCCAACATGACCATCCTGCTGGCGCGCACGCGGCCCGGCGCCGGGCTGTCGGCGTTCTATGCGCCCATGCGGCGGGCCCCGGCCTCCGGCGGCGCCAGCGAGCTCAACGGCGTGCGCATCCAGCGCCTCAAGGACAAGTCCGGCACGCGCCCCGTGCCGACGGCCGAGCTGGAGCTGCGCGGCATGCGCGCCTGGATGCTCGGCACCGAGGGCCGCGGCGTGCGCGAGCTCGCCACCGTGCTGGCCATCACGCGCGTGCACTGCGCCGTCAACTGCGTCGGCCTCGCCGGCCGCGCCCTCGGCGTCGCCAAGGCGTACGCCCGCGTGCGTGCCATCGGCGCCGGCGCCGGCGACGGCGGCCGCCAGCGCCTGCCGCTCAGCCGCAGCCCCCTGCACATGCACACGCTCGCCGCCATGACGGGCGAGTACCACGGCCTGATGCTGCTGACCCTGTACACGGCGCTGGTCATGGGGCTGGAGGAGCGGCTGGGCGAGGGCGAGGACAGCAACACAACGGACAAGGTGGTGGCCCTCACCCCCCCCCGCCACCTCGTCGCCCCGCTGCTGCGCGCCCTCAGCTCGCTGCACAAGGCCTATGTCTGCAAGCAGGCCGTGCCGCTGCTGCACGGCGCCGGCATGGAGGCCCTCGGCGGCATCGGCTACCTGCTCAACAGCGAGACCGAGCCGCTCAACGTCGCCCGCCTCTTCCGCGACGGCTGCGTCAACGCCATCTGGGAGGGCACCACCGACGTGCTCAGCACCGACCTGGTGCGCACGCTGCGCAGCCGTGCGGCTGGTGCTGCCAGCCTCGACGCGCTCGAATGGGTTGTCGTCGCGGCGGCCGGCGACGAGGCCGGCGACGAGGCCGGTGCCGGCGCCGGTATCCGCGCCGCCTGGGCCGCCCTGCGCCGCCGCATCGAGACCACCGACACGGCGCTGCTGCTGCGCGACGCGCGCGACGTGCTCTTTGCCGCGGCCGAGCTGCTCATCGGCGCCCTGCTGCTCGCCGACGCGCGCCGCGACCACGCGCCCGCCGCCGTCGCCATGTGCCGGCGCTTCCTGGCCAAGAAGGGGCTGGCGGGCGCGGGCGGCGAGCTGGGTGCCGAGCCGGCGTCGGTCGACGAGCTGCTGCGGCTCGACACGCAGATTGTGTATGGGGCGGGCGAGCCGGAGGCGAAGCTGTGAGTGGGTGTTAGGCGAATTCAAAATTCCAAGTCAAAATTCGTATTCAAAAATTCAGGTTCAAAAATTCAAAGCATAAACAATCAAAATCAAAACAAAATCAAAACATAATCAAAACACATGACATCACACTCGTCATACATGGCCCATACTCGTTGCGCGTACTGCCGCATCACGCCAGCAGCCGCTTGAACATGGCGCGCAGCCCCTTCTTCTTGTCGTCGCCGCCGTCGCCGCCGCCGCCCGCTGTCGGCATCGTCTTGGCCCGCTCCTTCTCGCGCCGCGCCTGCCGTTCCCTGCGGTGCTTCTCCTCGACGGCCGCCGGGCCGAGCTCGTCCACGGCGGCAGCCACACCCACACCCACGTTGACACCAATGCTCTCCCCCTCACTCCTGCTGCCGTTGCCCAGACCGGCCGCGGCGGCGTCGCTCTGCCGCCGGTGCCGGTGGAGATGGCGCTCGTGGCGGTGGCGTGTGCTGTTGTTCCCGTTCCCGTTCCCGTTCGCTGTGGTGGCTGTGGTGGTGGTGGTGGTGGTGCTGCCGCCATTGGTCGGAGGACCGCCGCTCGGACCGGCTGCCGTAGCTGGTGTAGCTGCTGTCGCTGGCATCGCTGTCCGAGTCGAAGAGGCCGCGGCTGCTGTAGCGGACGCGCTCGGTGTCGACGGCGCCGGACCCGCGGCGCCCGCGGCGCCCGCGGACGGTCTGCTGGAGCCAGTGCGCGAGCGGGCTGTGTTTGATCGCTTGAGGAAGGAAAACGACGGATCAGGCGCTTGGTCAGACGGGGGGGGGTTTCGGGAGGAAGCAGAAGCAGAAGCAGAAGCAGGGAGAGGGGCGGGTGCAGGTGCTGGTCTGTCGCGGCTGCTGCGGTGGTCGCGCTTCTCCCGAGCGGCGTGGTGGTGCCGGTCGGACGACGCTCTGCCGTCGGCCTTGGGAGAGGCAGTGGTGGCAGTGGCAGCGGCAGCGGCAGTGGCAGTGGCAGTGGCAGTGGCAGTGGTGCTGGGAGGGACAGGGGCAGTGGTGGAGTTGGTGTTTTCGGTGACAGTATGCGAAACGTTACCGGCACTCAGAGAGAAGTTGGGCTCGAGGCTGCTCGTCGCGTTCTTGACTTCGAAGAAGCTGCGGCTCGTCGATGCCGCTGCCGAGACCGCCGCCGACTCGGCCGTCGATGGCCGCGAGTGCGAGTGCGAGTGCCGGTGCCCGTTCGACGACGAGTGCCGCCGCGACCGGTGCCGCTCGCGCTCGCGGCTGTGCTCGTTGTAGTTGTCAGTCCCTCCGGCCACCACTGCCGCGCTGCCAATGCCAATCGCCGCCGCCAGCTTGGCCGACGTGCTCATGTGCTTCTGCTGCTGCTGCTGCTGCTGCTGCTCTTCCTTCTCCTGGTCGCGTGCCTGCCGGTACGACGACTTGCGCGGCGACGACGACTGCCCCGAGTGGCCCGAGTGGCCGCTGTGCATCGAGAACCCGCTGTCCTGCCGCGTCGGCGTCCGCGGCGCGTGCGGCGACCGCGGCGTCAGCGGCGTGTGCGGTGACCGCGGCGTGTGCGGCGACTGGCTGTGGCTGTGGTCGCGGTGGCTGTGCTCCCTGTGGCTGTGCCCGCCGTGCCGGCTGCTGTGGCTGTGCCCGTGCGACCGCGGCCGCTCCTCGCTGCCGTCCTCGCGCGACCGCCGGTGGTGGTGGTGCCGGTGGTGCCGCTCGGCCGCCACTCCGGCCACCCCGGCCGCCGCCACTCCGGCCGCTGCTGCCGCCGCCGCCAGCCCTGCTCCCCCCTCGTCCTTGCTTGCCTCGCGGCTCGACCGCGAGCGGTGTCCCGCCGCCGACGACGACGCCGACGCGGACCCGTCTGCTGCTGCATGCGCGTCAGTCATCACAGAATCGCCCAGTGCTCCCACGACGATGCTGGTGTGCTGCCCCGGTGCTGTGATCCGCCCGCCGCCGCCGCCACCCTCCTGCTCCCGCTCCCGCTCCCGCTCCCGCAGCCGCCCCCGCGTCACCTCCTCTCCGCGCTCCGGCGACCCCGGCGACCCCGGCGACCCCGGCGCACTCAGCGCCTCTGCCGTCGCGTAGATCACCACCGCCGCCGCAATCTCGTCCTCGGCCTTCTTGATCGTCCGCCGCCGCTGCCGCTTCTGGCTCCGGGCCCGCCCGAGCGCCTTCGCCTGCGCGTCCGCCAGGTCTGGTAGCATCATCGCCGGCGTCGGCGCCCGGAACAGCTCCGCCTGGCCATACGCCAGGCCCTCTTTGCCTTCTTCGTCTTCTCCTTTCTCCTCGTGCACCGGTGCTGGCGACGGCGCCGACGCGGCCAGCTTCTCCAGCTCGGCCACGTCGCGCTCATAGGCCGACGACCGCTTGGCCACCGTCGCCAGCCCGACGCCGCTCAGCAGCGCTGCCGCGCCCACGGCCACGGCCACCACCCGCTTCGGAAGCAGCTCGTCGGCTGTCTCTTCGTCCACCCCTTTGGCCACCTCGTCCCCGGCCTCCCCCTCCACAACCCCCTCCACAACCCCCCGCGTCTCCTCTACGGAGAGCTGCTCTCCCGCCGCCGCCGGAACAGCATCAGCGGCATCACCGCCACGCCCACCACCGACCGCCACAGCCGCAGCAGCGGCCGCCACAGCCGCTGCTGCAGGCTCGCGTTCAGCAGCTTCTTGGTTGCATCCGTCTTGGTGGTCGTGCTCGTCCAGGCTAGAAGAAGAGAAGGGCACAGGCGCCGAGTCAGCAGCCGTCGTCGCGGGAGACAGGAGGGGGGAGGAGGGAGGGGAGGGGACGATGACGGGGTCCAGGGCCGCCGGCGTGGGCGTGGTCGTCGCAGGGTCTTCCAGTTCCGGCTCCGGCGGGCGTTGCGGTCCTGCGGTGTTCCCTGCGGTGTCCCCGTGGTCGGCGGCCTCGGCCACCGTCTCGCTTTGTCTCAAGTCACCTTTTCCTGATACGACGCTCGTGGTGTCTGCCGCCGGTGCAGCGTTGTCCGCCGCGTTGTCCGGCTCGTCGCTGCTGGTGTTCGTCGTGTTGGTCGAAACCGCCGCCGCCACCGCCGCCGTCGCCGCCACCGCTGCTGCGGCAGAAGCACCAACCACGGCTGCGTCGACGGCGCTGTCGTCCTCGGGAGTCTCGGTCGCAATCTCGCCCGGGACAGCAGCGTCCTCGGCAGGCACCGTTTCGTCGGCGGTGACGTCCTTCGTTGTCTCGGCCGGGGCCTCAACCGGAGCATCGACAACAGCTGCTTCTTCAACGGGGGCGGCAGGAGCAGCCTCCACCGGGGCCTCCTCGGCCGGGGCAGCCTCTTCAACTGCGGCAGCCTCGACAGGAGCGGCCGGGGTTTCTTCGGGAACGGCCTCGGCGGGCGTCTCCTCGACCGGAGCAGTTTCGGCGGGAGTCTCCTCAACAGGAGTGGCCTCGACCGTGGCCTCCTCGACTGGCTCGGCCTCGGTCGCAGTGGCAGCAACCGTCACTGCAGCCACTGCAGCCACAGCTGCTGCTGCCACTGCCACCTCTTCGGTCTTGGGCGTCTCCTCCTCGGCGGCTGCCGCAACAGGCTCTGCAGCCTCTTCGGCAGCTGCAGGAGCAGTTTCGTCCACAGCCGGCTCGGCCGCCTGCTTCTCAACAGTCTCCGGCTCGGTCGCCGGCTCGGCCGCCTCAACAACCGCCTCCGCCAGCGCCTCGACAACCTCCGCCGGCGCGGCCTCCTCCGCGACCACGGCCTCCGGCACCGCCGCCGCCGCAACAGTCACCTCTTCGCTCGCCTTCGTCTCCTCGGCCTCCACCACCACCGCGTCTTCCTCCACCGGGGCACGATCTATCGAGACGGGGGATTCCTCACCTTTGGAGCTGCGCCGGCTGCGTCGCTTCTCCGACGTCACCGAGCGCGGCGCGTCGGCGGCCACTGGCACGGCCGACGCCGTCGTTTCCTCCGTCTTCTCCGTCTTCTCCTCCTCCTTCGGCTGCTCCGGCTCAGCAGGAGCAGTGGGCTCCTCTTCCTTGACCTCGCGGGTGGCCTCCTCCGCAGCCGCCTCGGCGACGGGGGCCTCGGCCGGGACGTCGGCAGTCTCCTCAGCAGCTTCGGCGGGTGCCTCGGCAGCCTCAGCAACCTCGACAGGAGTCTCGGCAACCTCAGCGGCCTCAGCAGGCTCCTCAGCAGCTTCGGCAGTTGTCTCAGCGGGCGCCTCAGTAACTTCAGCCGGCGCCTCAGTAACCTCAGCAGGCGCCTCAGCAGGCACCTCGGCAGCTGCCTCCGGTTCAGGAGCTGCCGCCTCAGGTTCCTCAGGAGCCGCCTCGGGAGCTGCCTCGGGAGCCTCCTCAGCGGCCACCACCTCAGGAACTGCCTCCTCCACAGGGACTTCGGGGGTCTGCTCCGGCTCGTCCTTGGGCTCCTCGACCTTCTCCTCGACCTCGACCTCCTTGGCAGCCGGCTCAGCAACTGGCTCGTCGGCCGGCTCGGCCGGTGCGGCAGCAGCCTCCTCAGGAGCAGCTTCCTCCTCAGCAGCGACAGCGACCTCCTCAGGGGCGGCCTCCTCAGCCGGGGCGGCCTCCACGGCCGGAGCCTCCTCCGCCACGGCGTCTTCAACCTTGGCATCAGCAACCTCAGCCTCCACCGCCGGAGCAGCTTCGGTCGGCTCCTCCGTCTCGGTCGGCTCCTCGGGCTTCGTCTCGGCAGGCTCTGCCTTCTCGGCCTCGGCGGGTGCCTCAGGAACGGCGTCGGCAGCCTCTTCGGCATCCGGAGTGGACTCGACAACAACAGCAGCAACAGCAGAGGCAGCGACGGCGGCGGCGGCGGCAACAGCAGCAGCATCCCCAGTGTCAGCCTCGGCCTCGGTGGCGGCCTCGGCGGTGGGTGCCTCCTCCTTCTCCTCCGCCTTCTCCTCCGCCTTCTCCTCTGCCTTTGTCTCTTCCACCTCTGCTGCTGGCTCTGCAACTGCTTCAGCGACAGCCGGCTCAGCCGTCTCAGGCTCAACCTCGGCGGCAGGGGTCTCCGCCGGAGTCTCTTCGGTCTTGACCTCGGCGACTTCGGTGGGCTTCGTCTCTGGTTCTGCCTCCGGAGCTGCATCGGCAGCCTCCGGAACCTCCTCAGGTGCCGCCTCCTTTGCCGCCTCCTCGGGTGCCGCCTCTGCTGCCTCTTCCGGTGCCTCCTCCGGCGCCACCTCCGCAGGAGCGTCCTTGGCCTCGACCTCTGCCTTGTCTTCGGTCTCGACTTCGGCGGCCTCGGTGGCCTCGGCGGTCTCGGCGACCTCCTTGGTTGCCTCAGGCTCCTCCGGCGCCGTGGGTGCGGGCTCGGCCTCTTCGGCCTTCGTATCAGCCACCTCAGTGGCCTCAACAGCGGCTTCTTCAGCGACAACTGGCTCGGCCTCTTCTTTCTTCTCCTCGACAGCCTCCTCCTCCTTCTTCTCCTCCTTCACCTCCGCAGCAGTCGCCTCCTCGGCAGGAGTCTCCTCGACAACAGCCTCCGG
This sequence comes from Ceratocystiopsis sp. VPRI43766, assembly GCA_019925685.1. Lineage (NCBI taxonomy): Eukaryota > Fungi > Ascomycota > Sordariomycetes > Ophiostomatales > Ophiostomataceae > Ceratocystiopsis > Ceratocystiopsis sp. VPRI43766. Next base: position 65,583 of record JADHKF010000015.1, read on the forward strand.
CTCAGTCGTTTCGGCGGCAGCAGGAGTCTCAGGGGCGGCAGCCTCGGCCACATCGTCAGCCTTGGCCTCCTCCGTCGTGGAAGCAGGGGCTTCTGCCTCAGCTGGCTCGGCGGCCTTGGGGGCATCGGCCTCAGGAGTCTCTGCTGGCTTCTCTGGCTCGGCAGCAACCTCTTCGGCCACCTCGGCATCCTTGGCCGGGGCCTCCTCAGCCTCAGTCGCGGCGGCGTCCTCCTTCTCGGACACCTCGGTGGTCTCAGCAGCAGCAGGCTCCTCCTCCTTCGCCTCAGGCTCAGTGGTCTCCTCCTTGGCCGGAGACTCTTCTTTGTCTGCTGCCTTCTCCTCTGGCGCTTCCGGTGCCGTCTCAGTCTCAGCAGCAGGCTTGGTCTCGGCGGCAGCCTCAGTCTCGACAGCCTTCTCAGTCTCGGCGACCGTCTCAGGCTCAGCAGCCTTCTCAACTTCAACAGCCTTCTCAACTTCAGCAGCCGCCTCAGGCTCAGCAACAGCCTCAGGCTCAGCAACAGCCTCAGGCTCAGCAACCTTCTCTACTTCAGCAGCCGCCTTAGGCTCAGCAACAGCTTCAGGCTCAGCAACAACCTCAGGCTCAGCAACAGCCTCAGGCTCAGCAACAGCCTCAGGCTCAGCAACAACCTCAGGCTCAGCAGCTGCCTTAGCCCCAGCGGGCTTCGTCTCGGCGGCGGCCTCGGTCTCGACGGTCGGCTCAGGCTCGGTAGCCTTCTCGGCAGCTGGCTCGGCCTCGACAGCTGGCTCGGCCTCAGCAGCTTGCTCGGCCTCGACAGCTGGCTCGGCCTCGACAGCTGGCTCAGACTCCGCGACTGGCTTGGCAGCAACAGCGTCCTCGACAGCAGCCGGTGCTGCCTCCGCCTCAGGCGCAGACGACTCGGCGGCTTCGGCTGGCGCGGACGTTGTCTCCTCCGGCGCCGTATCTTCGGCCGCAGGAACAGCAGTGTCCTCTGGCTTGTCCTCCGCTGCGTTGGCTGCCGCTGCAGGGGCCTCCTCGACAGGGGCCTCTGCGACAGTCTCGGCAGCCTCGGCGGTCTCGGTGGTCACAGCAGGTGCCTCGGTCTCCGGCGCCTTCTCGGCCGGCTCGGCCTCCACAGGAGTCTCGGTCTTAGCAACCTCCTCCGCAGCAGGAGCCACGGCCTCAGCAGGCGCTTCCGGCTCCTTTGTCTCCTCCGAGGGTGCCGCGACTGGCTCCTCAGCAGGCGCTTCAACAGCGGCTTCGGCAGCAGTCTCAGGAACGGTCTCGGCAGCCGATTTAGCAGCCTCAACCGCAGGTGCCTCAGTCGACGCCTCTGCGGCCTCCTTGGTGGCCTCCTCGGCGGCTTCCGCAGCAGGTGCAGCAGCGGGCTCCTCGACAACCTCCTTCGAAGCCTCCTCTGCAGTCTCCTTGGAAGACTCCTCGGCATCCTCCTTGGCAGGTGCCTCGACAGTCGTCTCTGCGGCAGCCTCGGCAGACTCGGCGGCAGACTCGGCGGCGGGCTCGGCGGCGGGCTCGGCGGCGGGCTCGGCGGCGGGCTCGGCGGCGGGCTCGGTCGCCTCGGAGGTCACTGCGGGCTCGGCAGGCTCGGAGGTCTCGGCGGGCGCAGCAGTCTTGGCAACCCCGGCAGCCTCAGTAGGCTCAGCAATAGCTTCCTCGGCGGGCTTGGCAGGAGTAGCCTCCTCAGCAGGCTCGACGGTAGCAACAGCCGCCTCAGTTGGCTCGGCGGCTTCAGTGGGCGCAGCAGCCTCAGGCTCAGCAGCCTCAGGCGCAGCAGCTGCAGGCTCTGCAGCCTCGGCCACCTCAGCAGCCGTCTCTGCGGGCGCTTCGGGCGTGGTGCTGTCGGCAGCCGGGGCCCCCTCGGGCGTCTTCTCCTCGACAGGAGCAGGAGCAGCCTCAGCTGGTGTGTCCTCCTCTGCGGCAGCCTTGGGAGTCGCCTCCTCCTCGGCGGGAGCAGGAGCAGCCTCGGCCGGCTCCTTCTCTGCCTCCGCGTCCTTGCTGTCCTTGCTGTCGGCGGGCGTGTCGTCCTCGTCCTCGTCGTCCGAGAAACGGACGCGCTTGGGCGAAGCAGGCTTGGGCGACGGGGGAGCCTCGGCGTCTGCAGGGGTCGCCGGCGTCTCAGCGGAAGCGTCCGCAGCGGCCTCCGCAGGGGTGTCGGCAGCGGCCTCCTCGACAGCCGCAGGAGTATCCGCAGGAGCGTCGGTGGCAGCGTCGGCGGTAGCCTCGACGGTGGCGTCCACCGTCGCCGGAGCAGCCTCGGCCGGCTCCTCCTTCTCGGCTTCAGCAGCAACCGCAGGCGCCTCTGCAACAGTTTCTGCGGAAGCATCCGCAGGCGCCGACTCTGGTGCGTCGGCAGGAGCAGATGCCTCCTCGGCAGGCTTCTCCTCAGCGGGCTTCTCCTCTGCAGGTGCCTCGACAGGCTTCTCCTCAGCAGGCTTCTCCTCAGCAGGCTTCTCCTCAGCAGGCTTCTCCTCAGCAGGCTTCTCCTCGGCGGGCACCGCCTCGGCAGGAGTCTCTTTAGCCGGCGCCTCCGGCTCAGCAGGCTCTTCGACCTTCGGCTCTGCCTCCGTAGTCTCGGGCGTAGTCTCAGGCGTAACCTCTGTCGCAGCCTCGGCGACCTCTGGAGTCGGCTCTGCCGCAGCCTCAGCGACCTCTGGTGTCGGCTCTGCTGCGGCTTCGGCCACCTCAGGTGTCGCCTCAGCGGCCTCAGGTGTTGCCTCCGCAGCCTCTGGGGTCGCCTCAGCAGCCGCGGGTGTTGCCTCAGCAGCCTCAGGCGTCGCCTCCGTAGTCGCTTCCGGCGTTGCCTCCGTAGTTGCGGCCTCCTCGGCGGGCTTCGTCTCCTCGTCTGCCGCCGTAGTGGTGGGTTCGTCGGCAGGCGCGTCAGCCGTCTCAGCCTTGTCAGTCGCATCCGCGGGCGTCGGAGAAGTAGTCTCTGCCTCGGCTGGGGCAGCTGGCGTCGAGTCGGCCGCCTCCTCTGCAGGTGCTGGCGTTGTCTCGGCCTCCACTGCAGGTGCCGGTGTCGACTCAGCCTCCTCCACCGCAGGCGCCGTCTCCTCTGCGGCCGGTGCTGTCGCTGCCTCAGCTTCCGGCTCGGCTGGCGCCGGGGTTGTCTCGGCCTCCTCAGCGGCCGGTGCTGCGGCGACCGCGGCCGGCTCCGCTTCCGGCTCTGCCGCTGCCTCGGTCACCACGGCAGCTGCCGTCGCCGCTGTCGCCGCGGCCGCGACTGCTGCGGCGGCCGGTGCTGCTGCATCGGCGGCCGTCTCGGGCTCCGGGGTGGTTTCCTTGGTGTCTTTGCCGCCGGCCTTCTTGGCCTTCTTGGCCTTTTCTTTGGCCTTCTTCTTCTGGTTCTTTGTCAACGCTTTGACGTTGGCGCTGTCGTCGGGCTTGTCTGCAGCAGCAGGACTGGCCTCGGCCGCCTCGGTGGACGCGGCAGGCTCAGCAGGCGTGGCCTCTTTGGACTCCTCCTCGGCCTTGGGCTCCTCCGATGCGGGTGGTGTGCTGGGCGTCTCCTTGTCGTCCTTGGGGGTCGCCGGGGCTGCCGCAGCAGCCGCAGCCTTTTTCGCCTTCTTTGCCTTCTTTGCCTTCTTGCCCGTCAGAGGCGTGAAACCGGCGCTGTCGGCATTTTCAGCAGGCGACTGCGGCGGCGTCAGCGGATTGGGGTTCTCCGGCTCCTCGGCATCGAGACCGGCTTCGTCGTCGGACAGGAGGGGTCGCTTCTCAAACTGGATGTTAGAAAAGTCGGTGGTAGCGACCGGGCCGTACTCGGAATACTGGACGTTGGCAATATCCAGGACACGTACTGGCTCAACAGGCAGCACGCCGGGCACAATGGTTTGATCCATGGCTGTGGTGTGTGTGTGTGTGTGATAGGAGGAGGGGGGGGGTGAGAGGAGGATGAGAAGAGAATGGTATGAATGACGGGGTATGCAGGTGGATGCGTATCCGTGTGCGTGGGCTCCTTATAAGAGGCTGATGTGTCTTTTTTTTGTGGTGTTTTTCTTTTTTTTTTTTTCCTCTTCGTAAAGCGTCTTTCTGATTCTTCCTTGGGCTGGGTTGGACCGCAAGGGAAATGATTCTTCAGTCGTCTGGCGTCTGGGCGTTTGCAAATACAACAATGAAACAAAGCAGAAAAGGCAAGCAAACAAATATGCAAAAAACGACGTTGGCAAACAAGCAAATGAATCTCGTTGAATACCCAAAATGGGCCTGGGTAGGGGGAACCGTTGGGTAAGGAGAAAGAAGAGAGGAGAAGGGAAAAGAAAAGAAAAAAAAAAAGGAAAAGAGAGGAATTGAAAAAAACAGAAAAAAAAAGACCTCCCCGGAACTTGAAGCTTCTGAGCTCCCACCCCCTGCTCTGTGACTGGCCAGGAACGGATGGGCGCTGGTGTTGCTCCGCATGCAATGGACACCTCACTCCATGCGAGGCGACGACAACACGACCGGCGGTTGTGCATCCGCAGATTTTTTCTTCTTCTTTGGTCTCCACGGGCGAGCACCCCACGCAAAAGGTACAGGGGGGGGGTTGCCGCGGTGGTTGGGGAGCAACCAAAAAGCTACACGGCGCAAATCGACAAAGAACAAACAATGCACGCGACCGAGGCTGGGGGGAATGGGGTCACCAGTGCATGAGCAGAAGTCAATGGGGGGTTGGGGGTCGACGGATGCCCAACCGGGTCTACGGGAAGGACAGGCATCGTGAGGGACAACGCAGCACCACGTCAGGGTGTTGCGGTTGGGCAGAGGAAGGTGAGCACAGACACAGACGGCGTGGTAACATGGAGGGGAGGGGGAGGGGAGAAAAAAAAAAGAGGCAGAAAAAAAGAAAGAAAAAAATCATACCCTGGACACAAACCGACAGGTCACCGCAGGAGCTCTGCGTCGGGGTGCATCAAGGTGGGTCGACGGCAACGAGCCCAGAGAGGAGACGGCAATGACTCCATGAGCAAGACGAACGAACGGCACACCACACGGGCACGCCGTAGATGCCCAATGCCGCCCAAACCAACCTCTCGTTTTTTTTTTTTTTTTTGGCTCTCGTCTTTGTCTCTTTCTGTCCCATTCGTACTGTCAATCCTCGGTCTCCTCAATGGCTGGCCAGCCGGCTGGCTGCAGCTCTTTCCGGATGGAGTTACTCTCGAGCAGCTCGTCTGCGAAGCGGTGTCGCGATATATGGAGTAGGTCGCTCAAAGAGGCCAGGGTGGGCGTGCCCGGTGCCGCTCACCGTAAGATGGCCCCCCTGTTCTTGGGTGGTTCCCCGGCGTATCGCCTCCACCCTATGCAGGCTTCTGCAAGCTCTCTCGAGGTCGGGTCCGTATCAGGCGCGTATCTTACGAGCATCCGTAGCAGGGCATGTGCGTGGTTTCCAGCCTTTCTTCTTCTTTTTGTTTCTTCTTTTTTCAAAAGTTGGTTTTTTTTGCCATCGTGTGCTTCGGCTTCGGTGCTATTCTCTGTCGATCAGCCATAGTGGTTGGGCACATATACCTCTTGTCCGAGTTAACGCCCCAACACATGGGCATCCGCAAGTACATTCATGCGTAATTTTGTCTCGTTTTTTTTTCTTGTTCAATTCTCTTCTTTCCATCTCTCTTTTTCGTCTTTCTTCAGCAATCTGGCGGCATGTGGGGCCTTTTGGTGGGCCGCCAATGAGCGGTCTGCAAATGGGCCCTCCAGGCGGTCTACGCAGCAACCGCGAACGGGCCTGGGGTGGGTGCCGTGGGTGCTGGCGCGGGTGGCCTGTGCTACGTGGCGCTGTCCGCGACCTGTCCCGTTCTACCCGCCTTGCTGTGACGAGGGATGGGAGACGGGATGACGTCTCGTCCCGGGGGGGTGCCGCAGACAATGCAGCCGATAAAACACCTCGTTTGGGAACAGCTAATGCCGCCCGCGGCACGCCCTCGGCACCGTTGGCCCGGGGCGTGGGCGTGTGGCCTGTCGTCGACGAGGTGAGCCATTGGGCAGAGCAGACAATAGTAGATGCCTGGAACGGCAAGCAGACGACGCTTGCATGGCTGCATCAGGTCCCTATGACCCATCGGCATGCCGTACATGCCACGGGACCACCGCCCTGCAGGCTGCACGATGCACGAGGCGTGGTGCATTGCGATCTGTCTTTCTATTGACCCTACCATGAAATCCACATACAGACGAGCGCGGGGAGCAAAGATGGAGAACAAAGAGAGGCAAGAGGGGAAAGAAGGAAGATGGGGGACGAGGAGAAGAAACAAAAGTCGAGCCAGCATGTTAAAAGACAGCGCAAGGGGGGGTGTGAACGCAGGACAGAAGAGCAGAACAAGTCGGGCAAAAGAAAACATGCAAACCCTGCAGAACGCCGACGCCACGGGAGAAGAAAGTGGAAGAGAATCAAAGGCAAGGCACCAGAGACCAACGCGTAGCAATCCAACCATGTATAAAGAACGACGCACAAAGGCCATGCATGGGAGCAGAGCCAACGGCGAAGCAGAGGCCGCCGGCACACCCAACCCATCTTGCCAGGCGCCATGCGGCCAATATGTACGGAGCACGACAGCCGGCTGCGCCGTGTCCGATCCTGATCCTTCGGCCGGCCCGCATTCGCCTTGGTCGTCGCTTGGTGACTGCTGTGCTGCGTGTGTCGTCCCGGCCCTCACATTGCCATCTCCGCCTGGAGCTTCCGCAGCTCGGCCTCCTCGTCGTCTTCTGCCTCTTCCGGCGCGGATTTGACTGCTTTGTTAGCGTTGGCCAATGCAATCGGAGCAAGAGACACGAAAAGGGGAAACCCACGTTCGCCATTGGCGGCCGCCGGCAGGCGGTGCACCGCATCCCCCACCGGCACGGTGCCGGTGGTCAGCATCTGCGAGTCGAGCTGCTCGCGCTGCATCTGCTCCAGCTCGTCCTCGAGATCGGCGTCGTCCACAGCCGTGCCCATTGTGCTCTGTGTGATGGCGCCGGCAATCTCCTCGCTGAGCTGGTTCTGCTCCGCGATCCGCTCCATCGTCTCGTCCACCTTCTCGGGTGTCAGCCCGCCGTGGATCTGCTTCATCGCCGCCGCCGCGCGCTCCATGGCCGCCAGCGTCTCGCGGTTGATGTTGGCCGACTCGATGGCGTTGACCTGCTGCTCGAGCGAGCCGATCTGCCCCTGTGTCTGCTCCAGGTTGTGCTCGTGCGCCTTCTTGCGCCGCAGCGCAGCCTTGGCCGCTGTCTGGTTAGCAAAGAAGCAGGAAGAATTGAAGGAGCTGGAGAAGGCAACGCACCATTCTTGTTCGTTGCCACATTTTTCCGCGCAATGGCATCCTGCTGCTCAATCTGCTTCTGCAGATGGTCCTCGCGCTTCTGCAGCATCTCCAGCTGCGACCGCAGCCCTAGGATCGCATTCTTGGGCGTGTCTTTCCGCTTCTGCGCCGCACCGCCACCAAACCAGCCCCAGACGTTCGACATGGCTCCGGGTTGGGCGGTCTTGTCCGCCCCTTGACGTGTCTTGTGTTTCTGCAGTTCCTCTCTCCCGTCAGAGAAAGAGGGCGGTATTTGTCCGAGTTCGGAAACGGACGGGTTATCAACAACCGGTCGTCCACTCTCCGCAGGCGGGATTCCGACTTGTCAGTTCGCCGGATTGCAAGACTGTCGCCTTGTTGCTGTCTCGGCAATCGCCCGAGTCGCTATAATGCCTGCGCTCAAAGACGCTCGTAGGAGCAGCACAAGCTTGGATATCGCGACGTCTGTCTTCTCGATCGTCTCTCGAGGCCCAATCAGCCGTCGGCTCTTCAGGTCGTCGTAACTGTCGTCTCTGTGCGTCGCTGCTTCGCGTCGTTTCGCCTGCACCTCGTATACTTCACGGCTGTTTGCGTGATGGAATGGAGTTGCTCGGAAGGGTGGTGTATGCTGGGGGATAAGAGAACGGAAAAGAAGAGGAGAGAAGACCAGACCGGATCGATCGCCCTCGCCCGCCGTGACGGGGCCCGCTCTAATCTGCCCAGGCTGCCACCAAAAACCCCGCCATCACTAGCTACAAATTTTGGTCACGTGTTATTGGTTAGTCACACATCAACGAAAACGGGTAACGCCGGCCAAGGTTGTTTGCGTCCGACGACCACCAGCGGCCCGTCGCCGGAGGACAACGAAGACAGCGCCTCTCCATACCGGCAGTAGGTGCGTATGCTTGCTTTACGGGGACGATGGCGCTGCCGGCGTCTACGCTGTGTTTCCTGTCGGACCTGGCTGTGAAGCCGACCCGCGCCAAGGTCCGCTTCCTCGGATGGTCAGTTGCTTTGACCCCGTGGAATTCTAATCAGTTGCATGTTGTTCACACATTCAAGCGTCACGGAGTACAACGTGCACTCGGGCGTGCTTACGTTGCAGCATGAGTACCCCCGGCACACGCGAGATCGCGCCCGCGTCGATGTGGAGCTGGTGCTGGGCCAACTGACGACTGCACAGGTGCAGGTCGGCGAGTGGATCAACGTGATCGGGTACGTGACGGGTGTCGAGAAGGCAGAGGGAGCCGCATCGTCAGATGCCCACGTGCAAGCAATTCTTGTCTGGTCGGCCGGACCGCTAGACGTGCCAGTCTATGAAAAACGGCTGGTTGATTTGCTCAACCGGGATGCGCTCTTGGCCAGCGGGCCCAGTGTGGCAGATAGGGCTTGAAATTGCGCGGCTATTTGTGTGTGATTTCATGCATCTGGTCGGCTCGATTTAGTCTCTTTACGAAAGGCGTGGCCGCATACTGTGGAACGTGAAGTTCACTATGGAAAAGTGCCTGCCATTGATAGCTAAACAGATTAGACAACCTAAGCAAAACGCAGCAAAACAGACAGCAAGATGGAAATCAACATGACGCCACCTTGGCAACACAGCGCACACGGCGAGAAAACCAGGTTCCCAGTTTCCGTATCTTTCCTTCAACGGGATACTACCCATCGTATTCCGTGTCCTCCTCTTGCATAGTGCTGGGCTCCCAACGCAGACTAGAGCCGGTCGACGGAGCATGCGGGAGCGAAAACGAGCCACTCGCGCTGTAGCTGCGGTGATGGCGGCTGTGGCGGCTGCTGTGACGGCGACTACCGCTACCACTAACACGGGGCGTGCCAGGACGTGCGGCGCGAGGGTCGCCGACGTTGGGAGGCGGGGCGAATGGAGACAGCGGCGGTGGCGGTGGTGGCGCCACATAAGGCGCAACGCCTGGGCCATAGCCATGCGGGCGCGTGGCGCGGTAGACGACGACCGGCAGATGCAACGGACGCTTGAGATGCATAGATGGGGGGCCGAAACGGTCGAATGCCTGGCGCTCCCAGAGGTCGTTTGATTCATTGCAGATCTCATCTATTTGATCCTATAGTGCAGGCCGGTGGTGGTGCGGACGGCACGCGGAAAAGAGGGTTAATAGGCGTTGGAAGCTCGCGGTCGTCTGCGTATGGCAGAAAGAAGGGAACCTGGAAGAATGTATGCGCCGACCAGGGAGAAAGCATAAGAAATTGTAGACTCAAAAAGAAGAAAAAAAAATCAAAAGGGAGGGGAGGGAAGAAAGAAGGGCAGGAAAGAACTCACATCTGTTAGAAATTCTCCAGGCGTGGTGATCAGATATCCGTCTTCACCCTGGAAGATGCTGTCAGTTTCTTCTTTTGTTTGCCCGTCGCCATTCACGTACATCCTTCGTATAGCTGCGCACCGTGGCTTCAGGACCAAGATACTCTAGGACCTTAGCCGTAATGACTCTTCGATGAATGTCTTTCTGCGTAACCCAATATTTGTTCATGTGTCGAGATGCTCCACTGGTGTTGCCATAGGTATAGGCATACTCGTAGCTCATTGTTGGCAGAAGATGGAAGAAATAAACGAGGGAAATTCAGAGAAAGTAGAAACGAAAGGTGCTTTTTGATTGAGCAAACTGGCGATCAAGTCTTTTGTTTCTTATTCGTGTTGGACTCAGGAGTGGTGTTTACATCGACTTATATAAGTTGTGTGTGCCTGATTAGACGGGCTAGCTCATTGGTCGCCTCGTTGCCATGATTGGTGGCATGGGCATCGAGGGGCTTGTTGACTATCCCAGCTGGCACGCCTGCGGCTTCATTTTTTTAATACACTTCATTCGCGCCCTAATTTTTTAGATACCGGTTTTTCGATCTGTTACTTTTTGACGATTGTAAAGAGCATTGGCTCGGAGCATGTATCGAGAAGATATCTCGCCTTGCTCGATGGCAGCGTTACAAACCCCACCCCGAGCCATCGAGGACCGGGATTCTGATAGAGCTGCAACACCTGAACAACCTATCTGGTCTGGAATCTGTTTGGGCTCCTCTGGGACAGGGGTAAGAGAAGCAAAGGAGATTGAGACCTACATCCAATTCACAGAGGACGCACCCTCCGCTTTCGCTGTTTGCCGAACTTTGAACATGCCATATCGACTTGTATCGTTTTCCTTGAGTTTTTCAGTCGTGCATACAACCTCTGTGTTGCCCAGTGTGTGTATACAATTGTGCATGTCTTGCTGAGTCTCTGCAAGAACTTCGATCCGAGGCTGGCGCGCCCTTAGCGCGCCCTCGCCGACATTTTTGGCCCACGGCCGACCCCTGTAGTATGCAAACAGAGAGCTTCACGTGCGGGATGGCAGGAAAACGAGGCTGGCAATAGCTTCCGCTTTTCCCGCTTAGATGATGGCATCCCGGGTGTCGATCGGCTCCGAGAAGTGCTGATATTCCGGCGCTAAGCTTCGTGTTCTGTGACGCATTCGGCGCTTCGTTGATTTATTAGCACATCCAGTAGATGCTGCGGGCATACGCATACCGCCCAAGCTCGTCCCTTGGTGGCAGTGTTTTTTATATAGGTGGCTGAAAAAGGCCAGCCTAGATAAATGCGTGGAAGAGTAGCCCTGTTCCTCCTTGTCTGGAGGAGGGTGGCTTATTGTTGGCTAGTATTTCGCTCGATGCTCTCACAACGGTAACGAAGCAAGGCTGATCAATAATGCCTGTATCTGTTAGAATGGACCAATGCAAGAAAAAAATAGACGAGAAAGCACCCCACGGCCGCTCATTGTCGCCCTGCTCTTTCGACTTTTTCCATCACCGTTCCATATCGACTGTTTAGTCACAGCGAGACCAGAGGTTGGAGCCAAGACAGCCACAGCCTTATTTGTGCTCGTAAGAGTGCGTCCCTTGGCGGCCCACTCGCAGATCTTGCCTCGAAGGAAAACTGTGCTGCCGATCCATGTTTCTCTACCAGGTCGAGGCGACACGCAAGCTTCTGCAGGGGATGGCAATGCACTTAACGGCATCCGGCCAAGCACAGTGGCCTGCTTCGCAGAATGTTGCGTCACGGTGGAGTGATGGCCGAGAACGAGAACGAAAGAGAAAGAAAAATGGTGCGAGGAAACGCGAAGACAAGAGCATAGAGCATTGCTGTTCTTGAGAGTGCAATGTCTTACTGGGATCTCCGACCCAGGATTAATTTTCCCTGTCCCCTCCCAAAAGTGGGAGGCGGCTTCCCCTTTTGGGCTCCTTCCCTCTCTTCCAATTCCGATTCCTTCTCCGCTCCTTCCCCTCTACGATTGAGCTCCTTCCAACTTTTCTCTTTTTTTTTTCTTCTTTCGTCCCCCCAACAAGTCCTATGCTCCCAACAAGTGTCTCTGCCATAGCAACGGCTGCCAAACAAAATTCATGGTAGGTCTTTGGTCAGAGAAGAGCAAAGGGTTGCCAGCGCAACATGGTGGCTGCGTTCGTAGGACTATACGAATGTACGGATGTATACACGGCCTGTTTGTCCATATTGTCCTGGCCCTTGTCTTATTCCCCAGGATCCCCCTTCTAGTAATTGCTGCCTTTCTCTTTTATCCCGCCAGAAAGGCTCTCGCTTGGACGCCCCTGGCTCTCGCTGGTGTTTGCAGTGTTGATTGTTGTGGTCAAGAAAAAATATAGACGCGCACTGATGTACTGCTTTGTATTCACGCACAATAAATACACGGGAACGTACGCCGCAGTACGCGGCACGGCTCGTGGCCAAAGAGAGTGCAGCTATAAGACCTCCACGGCGCCCGAAATAGCGTCAGGTGACTGACTACTGAATGGCACCCACCACCCACTGGCGCTAACCCCCCTGAAACCCTTTGTTTTCGACCTGCTTCGCCGGGTTTCCCCTCTTCTTGTCCTGCGTCATTCCTGGGCCCCCGGTTCTGGCCAGCTGCAGCCACTTCGAAAGCCAACAATACGTCGGATTTGCGCAACGGACGACACGGATGCCCCATCCAGCCAAGCACCAGCGGGGCATCCAGCCAAGCACCAGCATCCGCATCCGCCTCCTCCATCGTCCCTGCGGAAGGTTGTCGTCGATCCGTCTTCTGCTCCTCGGCGTCTGTTCCGGGACGCTGCACGACACGCAAACGAGCAGCTCAACGGCTAGATAACAAAGCAGCACACCGCCCTTCACGCCCGCATCGACCGTTTACCTTGCAGCCACCCTCTTCCGTTTGTCTCATCTGAAAATTTCGACATAGACTATAAAGCAGGCAATTCGGTCTTTGTTCGCTTGACCGAGTCCTACCCCAACACCCTCGAACAAGCAACGAACTGCTTTCGCTCACTCCTTATCCGACTCCACCCCCTACATCTCCTCTGCCATCAGAATGAGCGTGGCCGATCCGGCTGTTCCGGCCTCCGTTGGCGGAAGCGACAGTGCCGCCGCGCATCCATCGTCACTCGCACCGCCATTTGAACCGGTTGCATCTGTCTCCTCGTCTTCCTCGACCGTGCACAGCGAGCAGGACGCCACGGCGACCGCCTCTGGCGACGCTGACAACAAAAAGAAGCAGAAGCGTCGTAGCTTTTTTGGGTTCGGTAAGAAGAAGCCCACCGACGACGCCGCCGGGTCATCAGCCCCATCTGCTTCTTCTGGGGACGGCGCCGCCGCCACCGCAGCCGTCGTGGCCCCAACGCCCAGCTCGGCCACAACCAAAACGACGCCGACGTTGTCTCTATCGAAGCCCACGCCCACGAGACCCTCCGCAGCGTCCCAGGCGCGGGACGATGCGGTGACGCGGAAGCCAACGTCACCGGTGCAGGCGGACAGCGCTAGTGTCATGAGCGCCAGCATTACGAGCAGCGGAATTGGTGGCGGAATGGGTGGCTCTGGATACGGGAGCTACTATGTGGTGCCACCGGCGTCGCCGGGCCGCAGCTTTACGGCGTTGTCGTCGTCTCCGCGGCTGTCGTCACCGGCGGGGTCGCAGATCTTTGAGCGGGACGTGCAGCAGAGCGGTAGTGTCGTGATGGTGCCCAACTCGCCGGCAATCCCGTCGCATATTACAACGGAAAACTACATCCCGTCCGTACTCGATGCATCTTCCGAGGCCATCACAGACGATCATCTCGATCCCGACACGGTTGAGATCATCACGCACGCGAACCACCAGCTGGCGATGCTGACTGTGGCAGGCATTGGTGGGGCTGGCAGCAGTGCAGCATCGGCCGGGACGCCCGTAGCGGGTGGCGGTGGGACCGGGGCCTGGGTGGACGATGTTGCTAGCAGCTTCGGAGGGCCCCTGGACAAGGACGACGGCGCATCCAACTACGGTTCGTTTGACCCGACGGACGTGCGGCGTTTGAGCTTCATCTCGTTTGCGGACGTTGTTCAGGCCGAGCACCAGCAGCAGCAGCAGCAACAGCTGCAGCAGATGGCCAGCTCGGGCAGCCTCGCTGGGCTGGCCAGCCTGGCGGCAGCGGCGACGGCGGGCACGGCGGCCAGCCCGCCAGCAAGCAAGAGCGGATCCGTCAAGGGACTCGAGTTTTCGCCGGTGCGGAAGCCGCTGGCATCGCCGGCCAAGTCGCCATCGCTGGCGCCATCGCTCGCGCCTCTCGGGGTCAACGTCGGGGTGGGCAGCAGCGGCGAGCTGGCCGTCGAGACCATGGCGCAGGCGCTGCGGCGGACGGGCAGCGGCGATCTGGGAGGGTTTCGCAGCACGCCCCAAAGCCCTGTTTGAAAGAGGGAAGCAAGTTTTGTGAAGGCCGCAACAGTCGGCGACGAGATGCTGTCCTCGTACAGCGAGGGGGGGTAGGCGACGACGATCCCTTCGGATGTATTGCTGTTTTCGTGCCCACGATTCTGTTCTTCTGCTTTTGATTCCCGCCCGTGATGGAACGTTGGCGACTGCTCTTTGTTGTTTTTCTGCCGTTTTTGCTTTTCCGTCGTTTCTCCATGCTGCGGCCAATACCACCTCTTATGATGTTCTTGCCTTCTCACGATGCCTATCGCTTCCGCATATAGCAGCTGCCTTTCTCGGCGCCCAGCTATGACATTTCCGCACGTCTCCGATCCCGAATGGATGTGCCGGCGCCGGATCCGACTGGCTCTCCCCTTATCGACGACAAAATGCCAAGACAGCCGGCGGTCGATCAAAGCAACAAAAGGGGGCCCAGGGGCTCCGTTTCACGGTACATCTGCCAAAGCGGTTCCAAAAAAAGCCCTATCCCGGCCGTTTATATCGCGTCGATCAAGTCTGGGCGCGTTTCTACCCAACCCATGCGTGTTTTGTTTGTTTCGTGCCATATAGGTGCATCTAGAATCGTTTTGCGGAAACCGGAGGCGTATTGCCCTCTTTTTTTCCTAGTTCTGTCGACGGTATTGGCCTCCCGGATAAGAACCGGAGACAGTGGAAAAATTGCTGCGGCTGCGGCTGGTGCCATAACGGCCACCGATGATACAAGTATCCGTGCAAGGATTTCTTCGATTTTCTAGAAAACCTTCCCCCCCCCCTCTTTTGTTTTGATTTTGTTTTTCTGCCCTCAGTTTTTCTCTTTCTCCTCGGGACTTTCCTTGCTTTCCGTTGCTTTGATCTACATCGCTTTGATATTGGTTTTTCTTGGGTTGTCTTGGCATCCGTCTCTCACCCCTCCAAGGATGAGATTGCCTGGACCACGCTCGGACAGCTACCCGCACACGAGCGCAGGCAACGCGGCATATGCAATGGAGCCCGACTTCGAAGGACTACAAAGACCAGCTGCCATGCCCTCCTTCCGATGCTAGATGCTCTGCCTGTACTCCCTCTCCCTTTCTTTTCCTAGACTCCTCTCATCAGTCATCCCTTGATTGACTTGCACGCCATGGCCGACAAGTCGACATCCGCAAGCACCGGTGGCCGGAAGCCGGGGTCGGACCCGGAGCCGCCGGCTGTCATTACTGGGACCCGCGTGTCGTCGGATCTGTCGGAGAAGACAATGAACGAGAAGCAGGAACCCACTAACACGGCTGCCGCAGCGGGCAGCCCCGTCTCGGAGAAGGAGACCAGCAAGGAATACACGACGGTCGTGACGCGGCCGACGAAGCACCACCAGCAGGCATCGGACGGCGAGTACTCGGGCAGCAGCAGCAGCAGCAGCAGCCACGGCGACGACGACAGCCACGGCCGGCCCGGCACGGGAGCCAGCCACGCCGCCGGCGGCCCCGCCGGCGACGGCGACCCCGAGCTGGCCCTGGCACTGACGCACGTGTCGTCGATGGGCGGCGCGGAGCAGGCGGCAGCCCAGCAGTGGTCGTCGTTTGTGGAGATCCCGGACTCGTTTTACGACCGGCTGACGCCGCGGCACAAGCGCGGCGTGGTGGCGATGATGTCGTTCTGCGCGTTCCTGGCGCCGGTGTCGAGCACGGCGATGCTGCCGGCGGTGCCGGACCTGGCGGCCGAGTTCCACACGACGGGCAGCATCATCAACATCAGCGTCGCCATGTACATGCTGTTCATGGGCATCTCGCCCGTGGTCTGGGGCCCGCTGAGCGAGGTGTACGGGCGGCGCTGGATTTCGCTGAGCACGTGCTTTCTGTTCATGCTGTGCAACGTGGCCACGGCGTTGGCACCGAATCTGCCGGCGTACTTTGTGTTCCGCATCCTGACCGCGTTCGAGGGCACGTCCTTCATCCTGGTCGGCTCGGCCGCCATCAGCGACATGTACCGGCCGACAGAGCGTGCCACTGCCGTGGGGTGGTTTCTGATGGGGTCGCTGGTCGGGCCGGCTCTCGGGCCTCTTATGGGTGAGTTTTTTTTTTTTGTCTCTTCCCGTCCCTTCCCGCCCCTTCCCGTCTTTTATTTTTATTTTTGATTTATATTTGTCTATTTTTTCTATATTAGTTTTTATCCTGACACAATCTCAGGTGGCATCATTGTCACATACCGCTCGTGGCGTGTCATCTTCTGGCTGCAGACCGCCCTGTCCGGCTTCGCGCTCGTCGGCCTCATCTTCCTGCTGCCCGAGACGATCCACCACCGCAAGATCGACGACCTGGCTGGCTATTCACGCTGGCGCAAGGCCTGCGTGCTGTGGCGCATGATCAACCCCATGCGCGTCTTCCGCCTGTTTGCCTACCCCAACGTGATCCTTGCCGGCATGGGCTCGTCGGCCATCATGTGGAACATGTACACGCTGCTGACGCCCATCCGCTACGTGCTCAACCCGCGCTTCGGCCTGACGACCCCCATGCAGTCGGGCCTGTTCTACCTGGCGCCCGGCTGCGGTTACGTCTTCGGCACGCTGTTCGGCGGCCGCTACGCCGACTTGACCGTGCGCCGCTGGATCAAGCGCCGCGGCGGCGTGCGCGTGCCCGAGGACCGCCTGCGGTCGGCGCTGCCGTTCATGGGCATTGTCATGCCCACGTGCATCATGGTGTATGCCTGGGGCGTGGACAAGAACTTTGGCGGCATCCCGCTGGCCGTCATCATGCTGTTCATGCAGGGCGTGGCCCAGCTGTTCTGCTTCCCCAGCCTCAACACCTACTGCCTCGACGTCATGCAGTCGCGCGGCAGCGACGTCATTGCCGGAAACTACTTCATCCGCTTCACCTTTGCCTGCGGCGCCACGGGCGCCGTGCTGCCGGCCATCGACTCCATCGGCGTTGGCTGGCTCAACACCATCGGCGCCCTGGCCCTTGCGGCATCCACGGGCGGCATGTATGCGTGCGTGCTCTGGGGGAGCAAGTGGCGCGCGCAAATGGACCAGCGCCTGAGCGCAAAGCGCAAGGCGGCGGCGGAGCGGGCGCGGGCGCGTGCCGAGACAAGCGCTGCGTAAACGTGGCACGGAGTTTTGTTTTGAGTCCAGCTAGATGCACCCTACTTTTCGGCTATTTGCACCCTAGTACATCGGAGACGAGGTGGCCCACAATTTATTGGCGATACTATTGGTCAGTAAAATACGCTAGTCTAATTTTGGAATACTGGACCCGTATTCCCAGCCTTCTGTCGTAAAAATTTTTTCCTCTCAGCCTTCTCCTATCACCACCTCACGAGAATCACCAAAGCACCCCCTTGTGGCGCTACCATGGCGTCTCCCGACCCCCACTTTGACCGCCCTCCTACTAATCACCGGCTTATAGCTGGCCCGCCATACGAGAGCCTCGAAGAGATCGAGACGGCGGTCAAGGACTGGGCCAAAAGCGTCGGCTTTGGCGTGGTACGCTTACGGTCTGGTAACCACGTCAACGGCAAGCCAACGAAGGTAGACCTCGCTTGCGCTAAAGGCAAGAGACGGCAGACGTCCTAGAAGAGCCGGAGCACGTCTACGGCAAAGGCCGACTGTACATGGGCTGCACGACTTACTTCTTCTATTAAGAGAGGCAACACTTGGGTGTTCTCCATTAAGGATGAAGCGCAGCACATCAACCACGGCCCAGCTACTACGGCGATAGCGCTGCCTTCGATGAGGGAGTTTACGGACGAGATGAAAGCCTTTGTGTCGAAGACTGTAGAGACGAAAGGGGTACGTCTACGCGAAATTTGCTCTTTGCTCCAGAAAGAGTATCCGACTGCTGCTGTACTGCCTAAAGATGTTAGCAACTATCTCCAAAAGCATAAGAAGGCCGCACGGCAGGGTTACTCGGCTACGTAATACGTCATCCGTCTTCTCTAACAGTAAAATGTTTTCCACCTTGTTCGATACGATGACGATAACGAAGGCAGCGGCAGCGAAGACGAAGGGAGAACTCGGCGCGTCATAAGTATCTTCTTTGCTTTGCCGTATTAGCTTAAGATATGGAAGCAGTTCTACCAAGTTATTTCGATGGACTGCACCTACTAAACGAATCGCTTTAAAATGCCCTTATTCTAAGGAACTTGCCTTACGAATACAAAGAAGGCAGTCCCTCTCTTCTACGGGCTCGTCGACAACGAGAGAGTAGAGGGATTCTCTTGGCTCGTCGACTGTATCGAACAAGCACGGCTACAGCACGGTATCAGGCCGCCGAACATTATTCTCACCGACTTTGACGATGCCTTTAAGTCAGCCCTACGCACTAAAATGCCGCTTGTCACGCAACAGCTCTGCATCTTCTATGTCAATGCGAATATTGTCTTGAACGTCAAGCGGAAATGGCGTAAGCAACGCGAAGAGGCCGCGGTAGAAGATGACAACGACGAAGCAGAGATCGAGAGATTAAACGCCCCCCACAGAGACAACAACTATACACCCCCTTCTCGGTTGCCAGCAGAGATCCCCCACACGCGCCAAGGCCTCTTTGATCTTTGGTTATTTATGGTATACGCCGACCGCGATCTCCACGACGAAGCATGGGAGAGACTGTAGCTCGAGTTTGCCGACCAAGCGGCAATTTTGACGTATATTAAGAGGGTGTATATGTCGGTACGGGAGCAATGGGCGCACTGCTTTATTGGCAGGCAACGTAATTTTGGCCAGAGAACTACGTCGCCAACCGAGTCCGCGCATCGGGATCTTAAGACTTACTTGGTGACAGGCACAAGCGATCTGCAGCGGGTTTTTGAGGCTATTCTTGCGCTACTGCAAAACAAGGAGAAGGCGGTCAACGAAGAGATTGCGAGGCAAAAAGAGCGGACGTTGTTTGAATACATGGACGCAAAATGGCTTGGTGATATTCCGCAGCAAGTCTCCCACCCTTGTATCAAGCTCCTTGTCAAGCAGCACCAGCTTGTGCTTGGTGCACGAGAAGTTGGTAACAAGCCCTTTGCACGACCTCTCCCGGCATGCACCGGGAATTTTACTAGACAATACGGTATCCCTTGCGCCCACGAGATTGAGACAATCCTTGACAATAACGGAACAATCACTAAAGATCTGATTGATCCATACTAGTGGTTGGATCGCAGCTTGGTAAGATACTCTCTCTTAACGTTAACGTGCTCTAATAGATAATAGGTGCAAGACGACCCCCTCCTCCGTATCGAAGATCCCGCTGTTGTCTAAAATACGCGTGGCAGGCCCCGCAATACAGGGCCCTTTAACAGCGACCACCTCAGCGTCTTCTCCTCTCAAGCATCGCAGTCGAGACCGGCGCCTGACAGAGGCGTACACCACACCAACGACTCCGTACGGCGGCGTATCTCCGTATTCGAACTTGGCCCCAGCCTTATCGACATGGATAACGAAGATTTGAATGCTACAGAACAAGAGAGACGAGCCAAGCGAGCGAAGCAAGAGATCATGGATGCTGAGGAGGAGGATGAGCTAAGCTAAGGCCAAGGCGCCAGCCAGAGCGTGGCCCGTAGCGCTGGCCGTGGTGGCCGCGCGGGCCGTGTAGGCCGTGCAGGCCGTGCAGGCCGTGCAGGCCGTGCAGGCCGTGCAGGCCGTGCAGGCCGCGCAGGTGCCGGCCGTGGTACAGGCCGTGGTGCCGGCCGTGGTGCTGGCCGTGGTGCCGGCCGTGGTGCCGGCCGTGGTGCTGGCCGTGGTGCCGACGAGAGAGCTGGCGAGAGAGCTGGCGAGAGAGATTGGCTACTTGGTATCGAAGATATCGAAGAGGCCGAAGAGGCCGAGGAGCTTGAAGAGGTTGACATGGTTGAAGAGGCCGAAGAGAGACCACGCCGTACGCAGGGGAGATTTGATTGGGCACGCCTGCACAGCCTTGGCATGATTTGATTGAGGAGCAAGTGATTTGATTGGTCGGATTTTTAGTGCATTTTAGCGCCAATAAATTGTGGGCCACCTCGTCTCCGATGTACTAGGGTGCAAATAGCCGAAAAGTAGGGTGCATCTAGCTGGACTCTTTGTTTTTTGCAACAAAGATGATCGCGATATAGAATTTGCATTTGCAGACTAGACCTAGAATAGAATGGTACACTTGGGCGTGTCGTTAGCATGATTCGCAGCGTTGACAAAGAGCGGCCCACTGTTTTTGGGCGAATTAGGCAAGTGGACTGCGCCACTGGGGTCCAGACGCATACCCCTATCCGGGAGGCATGGACGGCATAGGGGAGGCGCCTGGCGCGCGGATGAAAACAACATACACTGGGCGTCTCAAAGAGCAAAAAAAAAAAACGAAAACGCCAAGAGCATATTTATATCAAGTTTTGCGCAAGGGAACAAAAGACCTGAAACAAAGATCATCAAGACAAAAACCTGGCATCTTGAGAAAACAAGCATTTTAAAGCGGGGCCTTTACGAGCGAAGTTTCTACGGAAGGCGCGCTCCCACGCCGAAGATTGCAGTGGGGCCCGTTACCCACGCGCACGGGCGACGCACGGGAGATGCATGGGACGGATTAGACGGAAGACTGTAAGACCTGAGCAAGACAACGCTTCCCGCGACATTATAGAACGGTTGTCAATAAGACCAAAAGACGAGACGGCGAAGAGACTGACCGATTTTTTTGCCATCCAGCCATCCAGCCATCCCACCGCGACTGCAGCGTACCATTATCCGCACCGTGGAGGGCTTATCAGGGTCGCGCCTTCCTTACGTGCGCACTAGAGCCGGCTGGCGAAGCGCATTGGCAGGTGCGAGGAATGGTAGGGCCCCATCCTGCCTACCCACCCCTGCCACTCCATTTCGGATTCCTCCATTTTCGAGAGACAACTTCCTTTTTTCTCTTTCCGTCTACTACCCATTGCCGGCTAAGCCCCTTTTTTTGTGCCTTTCGGCTCGCCCCTCACCATCTGTCCCTTCCCCTTTTCTGTCCCTCGTTTGGCCCCCTCGCTCGCTCGTTTGTTCTTTTTGTTCTTTCTTTGTCTTGGCTGCCGCGCGTACTTTGCGTTCTTTTTCATCGCCCTTCCTCTGCCGTCTGCCCTGTCTCGAAACCGCATACCAGACAGCGATCAGCAGCTACTGAAACGCAACCGGCAACATCCACAGCTCCCCGCGGTGGCTTTACTGACACTGTCGCTACTCATGGCGTTTTGATCCCATACATCGATCCATCCTCGTTGTCTCGCCACCACACTCGTTTCCAGTTGCATTATCAGGCCTTTTTTTTTCCGACTGCGCCTCTTCATCCATCATTTTATTCTTTTTATCCTTTACACCCGCCCGCCCCCCCGAAAGATCCCAAGAGTCCTCATCTACCCAATGCTTCTTTCGTCTTAATCGCACAGCCGGCCGTCCACCCCATCCAGCTACTATGGAACGGTTGGACTCCTTTCATGCCAGCCCGGCTGCTACAGCCAGTGGTGCCGCCAGCAGCAGCGTCTCCTCGACCACCTCGCCCAGCCGGAGCCGCCGAAACAGTTTTTCGCTCTTCGAAAAGCCCGCCGACGATGCACCCGTCCTGTCCCGCTTCTCCAGCTTCTCCAGCTTGCAGGGACTGGCCTCATCCCGCGCCAGCCTGCTCCCGATGCCCGTTGTGAACTCGGCCTCTTCCGCCCTCGAGGCGGCACGGTCGTGGTTCAAGACAAAAGGGGAGCTCCCCTCATACGTCCCCCTGACCGACCTGGCGTCTCCTCTTCGGACAGCGCCATCGACTCGGCGGCTTCGGGCGTGCGTCAGCGGCTCCTCCTTCCGCCGCATCGGCTTTTATGTCCTGGCTGTGCTGAGTGCTCTTACGGTCCTCCTGCTCACCGCCAGCCGCCGTCACGTCATTACAAGACATGCAGACAAGCAGGGGGCCAACCAGGAAGCCGTTTGGCTAAACTATACTCGGTATGCACAGCTCTTCTGCACCTCCGCCCCATCCCTTGTCCCTGTTAACAATTTAATAGTTTGGATGGCTACTTTGCTGGTGTTCGTGCCATCGTTCCTCTGAACGAGTACAAGCCGAGTTTTCCGACTGCAGAGGATCGGGAACTAGGTCGGCTAGAGGAAATCGCAGAGGCTGCCAACAAGACACTGGCTGCCATGGCCGCCATGGCCGCGGCGGCCACCCAGTCGCAGCTGGGGAAGAGAGCCGAAGCGACCGCTGTGGCCACGACTACGACTGCGACCATGGCCACCACCAGCACTACTAAGGCCACGACGACATCCCATACCATGCCCACGCCGTCGATCTACCGGCCCCAGCCGGACTACAATTCCTCGGAATACCGTGCCCGCTACTACCCAGTCCACCAATGCTACCTGGACGCTGCCAACAAGGTTCCTGTTCCTCAGCTGTGGGCTTTCTCGGGTGTCCCTCAGGGTCAACCGGAGCCACTTTTCGGCTCACACGACCTTATGGGCATGCGCGACGATGTGTGCTTCGACCGCTTCGGCCGCTATGGGCCGTATGGTCTAGGCTACTCCAGAGAAGAGGGCGGCACCGGTCTGGGCATGGACACGGAAAAGGAGGGAAGCAGTGTTGTCTGGTCGACGCCCTCCACGTCGGGCAAGATCGACTACAGCAATGTCGACTGGGCTGATGCCCAAGCCCGCTGTTACGCGGCCAACAAGGATCGCTTTGTCCACCCGGACGACAAAAATGCGAGCTTGGCGCTGTATTCGGGACTCGCCGGCGTGTTGGAGACATCAGGGAATGCAAAGCGCGACAGCCACACGGGGCTGCAAAAGATTGGACGCACGGCCATTGTTATGCGCTGCTATGCCGGGTTCAAATGGACGCTGTTTTCCATCCTGAACCTTCGCGCACTGGTCGCCGAGTTGGCGCTGCAGTCGGGCGGCGAGTACGACGTGCACATTCTGCTCCATGCCCGCAACGAGAACATCCCAGTCTGGGCCGACAAGGAGACGGCAGATGAGTTCATTGCGGAAAACATCCCGCGCGAGTTCCGGGGCCTGGTTACACTGTGGTCCGAAGGCCAGATGCGCCTCCTGTACCCCGGCCTTCGGGGCAAGCCCGCCTTTGAGAACCCGGCCAACGCCGATATCCACGGTGTCTACCGCTCGCCTCACCTGCCGCTTCAGCATTTCGCCGTGCAGCACCCCGAGTACGCCCACTTCTGGAACTGGGAGATGGACATGCGTTTCCTGGGAAGCTACTACGAGTTTTTTGACCGGCTCGGCAGCTTTGCCAACAAGCAGCCCCGGCGTCGTCTGTGGGACCGGTCGGCCAAGTACTACATCCCGGCGCTGCACGGCTCGTGGGAAAACTATACGGCGCGCGTTGATGCCGAAGCGCACGAGGCTGGCCGGCCGTCCATCCTGGGCGAGTTGTACTTTGCCGGACGGACCCCGACTCGCGACGAGGAGAAGGGCGTGTCGCCTTTGCCCGATACCTGCAGCGGTGCGGTTCTGAGCCCGTACAACCGGACGGAACCACCCAGCCTGGCGGCCCTGCCTGGGCGGCATTGGTTTGCGGACGGCAACAATAACTACACAGACATCCCCGATCTGTGCGGTGTTGGCGAGGAGGCGGATCTGATTACGCTGAACCCCTTGTTCGACGCGGAGGGCTCGGGCTGGGTGTTTGAAAACGACGTGACCGGATACGATCTTGCCTTTGCCGTTCCGCCGCGCCGCACGGCCATCATCACGGCGTCGCGCCTGTCCCGCCGTCTGCTGCTCGCGATGCACGAGGAGTCGTGGCGTCTGCAGCACGGCATGTTTGCGGAGATGTTCCCTCCCTCTGTGGCGCTGCACCGGGGCTTCAAGGCCGTCTACGCACCGCACCCCGTGTACACGGACCGCAAGTGGCCGCTCGCCGCTGCAGAGCACGCGTTCAACGCAGGGCCCGACCATTCGTCGGGAGCCAGCCACGACTCGCCGTTCCGGCCGCAGAACGAGCACTTCCACCGCGGCATGACGTGGTACTACAACTCGGACTTTGCCGGGCGGCTGTGGCGGCGCTGGCTGGGCTACCCGCAGCCGCTCAACGATGGCAAGGCGCCCAAGACCAAGCTGGAGAGCGACAAGGCCGAATCAGACCCCTTTGCTGGCTACGGCGGCGGATGGGGCGACGAGGATGTCGGCACCGGGCGGATGTGCATGCGCAGCGTGCTCGTGCACCCGATCAAGTTCGAGACTCTGGAAGATCTTTTTGGATAGGCCTTATGTGCCTTGGAGTTTCTTTTCTTTTTCCTTTTTTTGTCCCACATTTGTGGTCGGCATTGGCTGGTCAGCGTCTGCTTTCTTGCTCTTTTGCTTCCCTCTTTCTTGAGCGTTTTTGCTGGGTGGCTGCATTGTGTCGTGTTTTCTGTTCGTTGCCGTCTTTCGGGGTCCTGTTGTCCGCATGTTTCAAGGATGCGAAGCACAGGCTGGCGTTTTGGGCGTGTTTGAGCGAGGGCACATCTATTGCATATATCCTTACCTGGGCGTTTGGCGTGGGCGGGCTGGGACCGACCGTGTCGTTTTGAAGTAATCCGTGGAAAGAGACAGACAACCGTAATGGTATATAATAGACATCTATCTTACACTTGGAGTTTCCGGTGACCATTCACTGTTTGCAGGCGTTGGAGTCCAAAGAGTCTGGTATTGTACGATAGCGTGCAAGCAAAAAACCAAAAAGTCACAAAAAAAAAAAAAAAAAAAAAAACCCAAGACTGCCAAAAAGCAAAAGGCCAAACCCAAAACGCCATGTCCCAAATGCCTACGCCGGCTGCATGTTCTCCTTGTTGCGCAGCTCGTCCAGCTTCTGCTTCCGCTCCGCCCGCCGCTTCTCGATGCGCGCCACCGCCGCGGCCGCCCGCTCCGATGCCAGCGAGCACCGCGACACGTCCATTGCGTCGGTCGTTGTCGTCATTATCGCCGGCTTCGAATTCGTGCTTGGCCGCGTCCGCTGCGGCTCTGGGATCGTGCGCAGCGGCTCCGCCGCCCGCGACACAGGGGCGTGTTTCTGCGCCAGCGGCGCGAGCGCCTGCTGATAAAAGGTACTTTCGTCGTCGTTGTCTTCGAGGATGCGGAACGTGTCGGCGGTCTTCGCCTTGGTGGCCGCCACGGACGGGCGTCGCGGGGGCAGCTCAGGCTCTCTGGCCGCCGCCGCTGGCCCGTCGTCTGGCTCAAAGCGCACGTTGCCGAGCCTGATGGCAAAGTCGTCGGTTTTCCCGGCAGTAGTAGCCGTGGCAGGCTTCGTCTCGCCAAGCACGGTACGCCCTGCGGTGGCGCTGTTGCTCTGCCGGCGGCGGCTCAGCGCCTCGTAGCGCGTGCGCGTCAGCTTCTCTAAAGCCGCCAGGCCGGCCGGTGCGCGGTCCTCGCTGCTGCTGCTGCTGCTGATCCTGGTCTTCGCGCCGAGGGCCGCCAGCGCAACGGCCACGTCGGTGTCGGCACCAACAGCCTCCGTCACCATGTCCTTGTGCGCCGACGTTGCCACCTTCTTCCACTGGCTGATCTCCTCGTTCTTGCGGCGCAGCACCTGTTCGGCCTCGCCCACCCGCGCCTTGGCGTCGTCCTTGAGCGTGTCGTACTTGCGCTGCAGTCGCCGCAGCTCGTCGTCCGCGTGCCGCCGCTCACTCTCGGCAAAGTCGGCACGCTTAGCCTGGTCCGCGGCCGCTGCCTGCGCTGCCGCCAGCTCCGCCCGCAGACTCTTGACCTCGCGCTCGCTCTGCAGCGCCCGCGTCTCGGCCGCCCGCAGCGCCGTCCGCAGCCGCCGTGCCTCGTCCCGGGCCTGTGTCAGCTCGCGCACCTGATCGCGGGCCCGCCGCAGCTCGCGTTGTGTCTCGTGCAGCGTGCGCTGGGTCCGCGGCGACACTGCCGTCGCCACTGTTGTGCCAGCATTGCCAGCCGTCTGCCGGAGCAGCCGCCGTGACCGTGCGGTCAGGACGCTGTCCTCGTCGGCCACGTCGGGACCGTCGTTGTCGTCCTGCATCATTGCCTCCAGCTCCTTAACCTGGTTGCGGTACTGCACCGCGAGCGCTGTCTGCCGTGTCAGGTCGCTGATCAGCTCCTGGTAGTCGCGGTTGCTGCCCTTCATGCGCTTGCTCGCAATCCGGCCGGCCAGTTCCGTGATCCGCTCCTCCATCTGCGCCACCTTGTTCTTTTCCTCCTGCAGCTTGGCCTGCATGTCCATCGCCTCGGCGTCCTTCATCTTTGCGTACGACTTGGCCAGCTGCTTGTACTTAAGCAGCCGGCTCATCTCCACCTTGGCGTCTTCCTGGTAGCGCTGGAACTGCGCCTTCCAGAAGCGCCCCGACTGCGAATGTGGCTCGTTCAGATCGACCGTAACATCTGGGTCCCATTGGCCGTCGTTATCGTCGTCATCGTCCAGTTCCTCCCAGGCCCCGTCTTCCTCTGCTTGGCCCGCGTCTTGCTGCTGTTGCGGCTGCTGCTGCTTGTCCTGGGACTGGAATGGCTTCTGCTCTTGCTCCTGGCCAGCCTCTGGTCTCGATGATTTAATATCTGTCTTGCGAGCGTTCTCCAATGCTTCTGCGAGTTTGGATCGTGTTTGGTTTCGGTTGCCATCAAACGTCGAGGCGCTGCTTCCTGCACGCGCCGGCTCGCCAAAGAGGCTGGTTCGCCGGTTCCGGTCTACCCGAAACTCTTTCTTGAGTGGATTCGTGGTGCTCGGTTTGTCGAAAGCAGACTGATTGTCGGTGGCCTTTGCCTCTTCCACGTTGTGCCCAAAGGACACGCGCTTCCGGCGCGTCGTTCCCGTTCCCGGCGTCAGCAGAATGCCGGGGAGTCGTCTGGGCGGTGTCCTGTCCTTTGCATCCGTCTTCCCCTCAGCCGCAGTCGCTGCTCCTCGTCCAGGCATGCTCGTCTCGGCGTTGTTTCCCGCGCGCTGCCTGTCGTCGTTGGCGTTGTCTCTGTCTGGCGGCGCAGGCGTGCCAAAGAGGGCGCTCTTGAAGGCCCGCGCTGCGAAAACGGGCCCGGGCGTGTCAGGCTGGTCGATCTGCGTATCATCTATAGGAAAAAGATCCCGTGTCAGCAAAACAGGCCATCGACGAGCTTTCCCTGGTTTCTTTGCTCTCATTACCTGGACCGTCTGTCGCGTCGCGTCCGCCCTCCAGGCCGCGCTTGAGCACCCAGCCGAGCATAGTTGCCCGCCGTGTCGAGATCGAGATGGCGGGTGTGTCCGAGCAAAAAGCAAGCAGTCGACTGCAGTCGCGTGGTTGGAAAACGCGAAAGGGAGGCGTGCGTTGAAAGCTGCAGGAATTGAGGCCAAGAGGAAAAACACAGCGGCGGAAGGCGCGCCAGTGTTTACTTGGTGCTCCAAGCGGCTAGCGCGCCAGGCAGTGTCACCCCGCCCCACTCCAGCTCGCCTGACTCAACTTTGACGAACGCCCCCGCCATTTCAGCCTGATCTGCCTTCACTACGGCCTCTCCCAGGACAGCACCGACGTCCCCCCCTGCCCATATTCAATCACAAC
Organism: Ceratocystiopsis sp. VPRI43766; assembly: GCA_019925685.1. Lineage (NCBI taxonomy): Eukaryota > Fungi > Ascomycota > Sordariomycetes > Ophiostomatales > Ophiostomataceae > Ceratocystiopsis > Ceratocystiopsis sp. VPRI43766. The sequence continues at coordinate 92,936 of JADHKF010000015.1, forward strand.
CCACTGAAGATCTCGCACAATGGGCTTCTCTGGGTAAATTGCCCCGCAGCCTGCAAGGGCTGTGCGAATTCCCCCCCGAGACCAAGGACCTCTACACGATGGCTGGCAAGACGCCCTGGAAAGCAAACACCAAGAAAGATGACTCGACGGCCTTCCCGGGCCTGCAGCCACAGGCTCAGCAGCCGGCCAACGCCATGACACAGTACGAGGAGCGCCAGCAGAACGAAGTGACCGCATTGGAGTCCATTTACGGGAGCGACTTTGTGCTGCACAAGGCCGCACACAGCGCGTGGAAGGTGAGTAGCTCTGTGAGACGGTTCGCCGTGTAGGACGGCCAGGATTGGCGGACGCTCTGGAGCGGCACTGACTCTTTTCAGAAATCCGAGCCAGCTTTTGATATCCGCATCAAGGCCAGCACAAATGAAGACTGCGCCGTGACGCTGGGCGTGGTGCTCACGGCCACATATCCCAAGTCCGTGCCGGTCCTGACGCTCAAAGACCACGATGGCCTCCGCGAGTCCACTGTCTTCAAGATCCAGACGTTCCTCGACTCAAAGACCCGCGAATGTGCAGCCGCCGACCAAGAGATGATCTTTCTGCTGGTCGACGGCATCAGCGACATCCTCGAGGAGGCCGCCATCGCCAAGGCCAAGGGCCTGGAGCTGCCGTCCCTCGAGGAGGAGCGCGCCGCCCACGAAGCCATGCTGGCCAAGGCTGCTCGCGAGGAGAAGGAGGAAGAGGACCGCCGGCTCCAGGAGGAGAACCTCGAGACTCAGCGTGCCTTGGGGGCCCTGGTCGAGCAGGAGCGCGAGCGCATGCGCACCAAGGCCCGCGAGGTGCGCCGCAAGAACAAGGGCACGCACAACGCCGGCAATGGCTCGCCCGACCGCGGCGGTGCTGGCGAGCCCAGCACGGCCGACGTCATGGTGTTTGACGAGCCATGCGAGCTGACCGACACCGCCGGCAACGCATTCTATGTCCACAAGGTCACCGGCCGCTTCCTCGTCCACACAGGGCCCATTTCTAAGATTTACATGGTGCGGCCTGTTGTCGACGATTCCGATGGCGACCAGCAGGAGGAGCCGCGCAGTCTCGCGCTCAAGCAGATCGTGCTGCACTCGAGCGCCAAGGGCGCTGTCCAGGTGCTCAAGCAGATCCAGTCGCTCGAGACCCAACTCACAACCCTCAGTAAGCAGCGCCGTCAGCGCTCCCACCGAAACATTCTCGATGTCATTGCGTTTCGCATTGACCGCGTCACGTCCCCGGGCGCTGCCGCGGCCGAGAAGCCATCTGCCAAACAGTCGCAACCGCCTACCCAACCACAAGAGCACAAGGCGTGGACCATTAGCGTTCTGACGTTGCTGGCTGAGAAGGGCTCCCTGGAGGATTTCCTGGAGCTCGCCGGCCGTCTAGATGTCACAAAAGTCCGTGCTTGGACGCGCGACCTCTTGGACGCCCTGGACTACCTGCACGGCCACGGCATCCTGCACGAGGACATCCACCCTAGCAATGTGCTGCTCGTCCGCGATGCCAGCGGCGACATTGTGCCCAAGCTGGCCGACGCCTGCTACCAGCGCTTGGCACACAACATTTCGTCGCGCAGCGGCCAGACGGTGACGTCGATGCGCACCGCCCGGTCGGCCTATTGGCTGCCACCCGAGATCGCGGCTGCGCCACGGCCACAGTACACGCAGAAGACGGATGTCTGGGAGTTTGGCGTCGTCTTCCTGCAGATGATCTTTGGCCTGGACGTGCCCCAGCGTTTCCACTCGCCGCGGGACATGACGGAGTCACATAGGTTGTCCGACTCCCTTGAGGAACTGGTGTCGAAGCTGTTTGCGCCCGACCCCAAGAAGCGGCCGCGCGCCTTCGACCTGGGGTCGAGCGAGTTTCTGGCGACGGACGCGCCCATTTTTGCCATTGACTCGGTGTCCGTCGACGATTCACTGCTCTCCATGTCGCAGAACCTGTCGCTGCGCACGCGCCGCGACTCCACGGCGCGGGGCCCGCAGACCTCGCGGTACCGGGAGGACTTTGTCGAAGAGGGCCGTCTCGGCAAGGGCGGCTTTGGCGAGGTGGTCAAGGCGCGGAAGAAGCTCGACGGGCAGATCTATGCCATCAAGAAAATCACCATTACGCAGAGCCCGCGCGAGAGCCTGACAGTCACGGACATTCTCAAGGAAGTGCGTCTACTGTCGCAGCTGAGCCACCCGGCCGTGGTGCGCTACTACAATGCCTGGCTGGAGGAGATTCCAGACTTTGGCGGTGCCGGCAGCGAGGACGCGGGCAGCTCGACGGCCGGCACGTTTGACGGGGCCGACGACTTTGAGGGAATCAACATTGAATTCACCAAGAGTGGCGGTCTTGACTTTCTGTCGTCTGGGCCCAACATTGCTTTTGAGTCGGATTCCGACGACGACGACGACGACGACGACGAAGACGACGAGGATGAAGACGAAGACTGCGATGGCGATAGCAACGACGAAGGCTCGGATGGCTCGGATGCCGATTCGGACGCGGCGACCGAGACGAACGATAAGCACCACCACCATCTGGCCGTCCCGACTTGGACGCGCACGCGGCGGCCCAGCCACCGAACAGGGCGCACGATTATGTACATTTCCATGGAGTATTGCGAGAAGCGGTCGCTGCGAGACTTGATTGCACGGAACTTGTCCAAGGACACACAGGAGGTGTGGCGGCTGTTCCGGCAACTGGTCGAAGGCCTGGCACACATCCACAACGTGGGCATTGTGCATCGTGATCTGAAACCGGAAAACATCTTCATCGGCGCGGGTGCAGACGGCGTCAACAACGTCAAGATTGGCGACTTCGGCCTGGCCACAACGGGTCAACTGGGTGAGCTCGGCGGCGGCGGTGGCGCTGGCGGAGAGCGGCCAACGTCATCGAGCAACAACATGGACGGACACGACGAGACGCGCAGCATCGGCACGGCGGTGTATGTGGCGCCCGAGGTGCGGTCGGGCGGCAGCGGGTCGTACACGTCCAAGGTGGACATGTACTCGCTCGGGGTGATCTTCTTTGAGATGTGCTACCCGCCGATGATCGGGATGCAGCGGGCCGACGTGCTGGGCAAGCTGCGGCAGGCGCCGCCGGTGCTGCCGGCCGACTTCAAGCCCAAGGACAAGGCGCAGGTGGACATTATCCAGTCGCTGCTGACGCACAACCCCAAGGAGCGGCCGTCGGGGGCGGAGCTGCTGAAGAGCGGTAAGCTGCCGGTGCAGATGGAGAGCGAGACGATCCGGCACGCGCTGGCGGAGCTGTCGGACCCGACGTCGCCGTACTACCGCAAGATGCTGTCGATGCTGTTTGCGCGGCCGACAGAGCAGGCCAAGGACTACGCGTGGGACATGTCGTCGCCGCAGACGCCGCCGACGACGCACGACCTGATGCGGCAGCACGTGGTGCGGCAGACGCTGGTGGGCATCTTCCGGCGGCACGGGGCGGTGGAGGCGACGCGCAGCTCGCTGTACCCACGGTCGCCGCTGTACGGCGGGGCCAACGTGGTCCAGCTGCTGGACCAGCACGGCAACCTGCTGCAGCTGCCGTTCGACCTGACGATGGGCAACGCGCGGGCGCTGGCGCGGTGCGCGACGCGGCGCGACGACGTGGTGGCCAAGTCGTACACGTTTGGCAGCATCTTCCGCGACCGGGCGAGCGGCGGGCAGCCGAGCATGTTCGGCGAGGTGGACTTTGACGTGGTGACGACGCACACGCTGGATCTGGCGCTGCGCGAGGCCGAGGTGATCAAGGTGGTGGACGAGATCACGGCGGCGTTCCCGGCGGTGCGGGCGAGCCCGCTGTGCTTCCAGCTGGGGCACTCGGACCTGCTGCAGCTGGTGTTTGACTTTTGCGGCGTGGCGGCGACGGCGCGGCGCGCCGTTGCCGACGTGTTGAGCCGGCTCAACATCCACAACATGACGTGGCAGAAGCTGCGCAGCGAGCTGCGATCGCCGCTGGTGGGCGCGTCGACGACGAGCATCGACGAGCTGCAAAAGTTCGACTTCCGCGACACGCCAAGCAAGGCGTTTGCACGGCTCAAGACGCTGTTCGAGGGCACCGACACGTACGAGCGGGCGTCGTCGACGCTGGCACACCTGCGCGAGGTGTACGAGTACTGCAAGCGCATGGGCGTGACGAACCGGGTGTACGTGAGCCCGCTCAACACGTGGAACGAGGCCTTTTTCACGGGCGGCCTCATGTTCTCGTGCCTGCTGGACAAGAAGGTCAAGGACGTGTTTGCGGCGGGCGGGCGCTACGACGGGCTCATCAAGGAGTACCGGCCGCGCTTCGGGTCGAACCAGCCGGACGAGCGGCACGCCGTCGGCTTCAGCCTCAACTGGGAGAAGCTGGCGCAGGCGCCGCCGCGCACGAGCGGCAAGGCCTTTCTGAAGAAGGCGGCCGAGGAGGAGATGCACGGGGCGTTTTCGGTGAAGCGGTGCGACGTGCTGGTGGCCAGCTTCGACCCGACGCTGCTGCGGTCGGTGGGCGTGGAGTTTTTGCGGGTGCTGTGGGCGCACGACATCAGCGCAGAGCTGGCGGGCGACGCGCGGTCGACGGAAGAGCTGGTGCTCAAGAACCGCGACGAGGGGCACCAGTGGATCGTGATTGTGAAGCAGGACGGCGTGGCCAAGATCCGGACGATGCCGGCGGGCAGCGCGGGCGGCGGGCCGGGCGGCGGCTTTGGCGGCGGCAGCGGCTTTGGCGGCGGGTCGGGCGCGGGCGCGGTGCCGGACGTGGAGCTGCCTTTCTCCAAGGTGATGGGCTGGCTGCGGGCGGAGATGCGGGAGCGCGACTCGGCACGCAACAGTGCCGGCGGCTTTGGCGGAGGCGGCAGCAGCGGCGGCGGCGGCAGTGGCGTCGGCGGCGGCGGCGGCGGCGGGCTCGGCAGCAGCAGCAGCCTGGCGGCGGCGGCGCTGGAGCCCAAGGGCGGCGGCGTGGGCGGGGCCGGGGCCGGGGCGGACGACGGCGAGGCGCCGCGGCAGCAGGAGGTGCGGGTGCTGGTGGGCCAGACGAAGAGCCGCAAGTTCAACCGGCAGGCGGTGGTGGAGCAGGCGCAGATGAGCGCGGCGCGGCTGACGCGGTCGTTCCTGGCGGGCCCGATTGCGGCAGTCGAGACGACGGACCAGGTGCTGTCGCTGGTGGGCGGCACGGCGCTGTCGGACGCAGACAGCTGGCGGCGCGTGGAGCAGAGCGTCAACAAGGTGGAGAAGAAGTACGTGGGCGAGCTGCAGGACATGCTGCAGCGGTGGCGGACGGCGTACGAGACGGAGGGTGGCGTGCCGCACGCCTTTGTGTACAATTTCCGGACGGGGACGTGCATTTATTATGATTTGGCGGCGTGAGGGATGGAGGTTCAATGATTATGGATGGAGATTAAGGAAAAAAAACATAAAAACAAGAATGAAACTCATAAAAATGAAAATAAAACAAAGGCAAAATCATGATATGGAAATATTGTGATATCAATAACAAAACAAAAGCTTGACATTAAACCAAGTCAAAGCCAGATAAAAGAATACCCAAACATAAACCAGACATAAAAACCCTTCTCATCAAATCCCTCATCGAATGTGTATGCTGCCAAACGCCTGGTCTAATGCCTCGGCCGTGATGCCGCCCGCTGCCTCGGCCTCGGCCTTGGCTGCCTCGGCGGCGGCCTGGTCCGCCTCGGCCGCCATGCTTGCCCCCGGTGCTGGTGCCGCCATCTCGCTGGGCAGCCCTGCATTGGCGTTGTTGGTGTTGGCGTCGTTTTCAGAGGACTGCTGCTGCTGCTGCTGCTGCTGCTGCGACGACGCCTGCCGCTCCGGGACGAGCAGCCGCGCGTCCGAGTCGAGCCAGCCGGGCGCCAGCCGCCGCTTCTCGGCCAGGTCGCGCTCCTGGATGCGCTCCTGGAGCTGGCGCAGCTCGGCGTCGGCGTCGGCCTGCATCTTGGCGAGGTAGCTGCGCAGGGCCTGGCAGCTGGCGAGGATGTCGTCTGGGTGGGCGGCGGTGCCGGAGGAGGCCGAGACGACATAGGGCGTCTTGTTGGAGCCGGCAGCCGTTCCGGTCGGGGTGCCGGGGGCGCCGCTGCCGCCGGCAAGGGACGGGGCCGACCCCGGCGGGCCGTCGAGGATGCTGGGGGGGAGGGTGGACGGCATGGTCTTGTAGCGGTACGGGAGGGTGGTCGGGCGGGGGAGGTGGACAAACGGCGAGACCGTGAGGGGGACCTGTTCAAGGAGCGGGTGGGCGCCTAGGAGGGAGGTTAGCAGCCGAGGAAGTTCGTAATCTCGGATCCGTTGAGGTCTTTCGGAAGTCTTCAACGAAAACCGGGATTTGGGGGGAGGGCGGGACAACGCACGATTTCCATGCATGGCTGCACATATAGCCAGTAAGCCAAGAGAAGAGACAAAGAGAGACGGAAAAACAAGGCGGGAACAGTCAACGGCCAGCCGCCGAGAGATGGTTCGCACAGAGGGCTCGGTCGTGCATCGCGAGAGGGACGTCCGATTCGCGGGACGCCGATGCTGTCCCCACTCCCGACGCACGGGGCGCTGGCAAAAAGCCAAGGCGGTGAACACAGGCGGGACCATGGGCGGTCAGCCAGCAGCACGGGCCGCCGGCAGAAAATTTCTCGCGAGCTATAAAAACGCAGCCATGCCCGCCGTCCTTCTTAAAATTTTCTTTCTTCTTTTCTTCCTTAGCTCTCTTTGCCTTTTGGCTTAGATCAAGTGTAGTATCTGTTCTTTTCAGTTTAATATCTGAAATTGGTCTACGGACCAAAATCAATATTAATCTTATTTTTGTCACTCGGCGGACGGCCCTCTGAGCTTGCTCATGACCGACTGCCACTGTGTCCTTGGTACCACACTGCCTCCAAGCGACGCGAACTGTTTCTTTTTGAGACAATTTTTTTTTTCATTGCAATCCGAGGCTTGCCTGGGATGTGAAGAAGAAAAAGCATTGGGAAAGGGATGGCAGAACGTGTAGAATCTGGTGTTTTTGGTGTACTTTCCGTGAAGGGACAGCTATACAGCGAAAATTTGAATCAAGTTTGCCCGTTTGCCCAGCAAAAATGCCAGCAAACCCGGTCTCGGTCGCGTATGTAAAGAGTTTTCACGTAGAGCTTCCAGCTCCCAGCTCCCCCAACACAAACCCACCGCCATGATCAACCCCCGTCTCTTTGCGACGCTCAAGGCCAAGGCCGAGCAGGATCTGCGCACGCGCGCCGAGCTCGACGCCATCATCGAGGCGCTCGAGCGCAGCGTGGCCTACGCCCAGGGCGTGCTGTCGCGCGTGCACTCGACGCCGCGGGCTGGCTACGCCGCCGACGTGCTGCCCGCTGTCGGCGCCGCGGTGGCCGACGAGATCGCCACTGTGGCCCGCCTTGCCCAGGCGGCGTCGGCCCATCCGTACTACAAGTGCGTTTTGAGCGGCATCTTTCCGCGTCCTTGCTCACTGATCCCGTCCCGACTAACGCATCCCTCTTCCCACAGGTTCAACAGCCGCTGGACGCGGCACTTGCAGGACGCCATCTTCACCGCTCTTTTCCTCGCCTGGCTGGGCGGCAGCAGCAGCGATGTGGCGATCGCCAGCACCGCCGGCACGACGGGCACGACAGACGCCGTCGCCCTGAACCCGGCTCAGACACAGGTCCTGGGACCGGGCCAGCTGGGCCGGCTGCTGACGCTCGAGGAGGTCGGCGTGCTGTTTGGCGTGCCGGCCGAGATGGACGAGCCGTTCGTGTCGACGGCGCCGTCGCCGCCGGACACCTTCCACATTGCGCTCGAGGAGTACCTGGCCGCGCTGACGATGCTGGCCGACGAGCTGGCGCGGCTGGCCGTCAACGCGGTGACGCTGGGCGACAGCGAGCTGGCGGTGCAGATCAGCCGCTTCATCAAGGATCTGCACGCGGGCTTCCAGCTGCTCAACCTCAAGAACGACTTTCTCCGGAAGAAGGTCGACGGCGTCAAGTATGCCGTCAAGCGCGTCGAGGGCGTCATCTACGACCTTGCCCTGCGGGGCCTGTTGCCGGCGGCAGCGGGCGACGACAGGGCGGCACCAGCAGCGGCGGCGGCGACACCGGGCGACAGCAAGATGGGCGAGGCATGACGGCATGACGGCATGACGGAATGACAGCCATATGGCGGCATATATGACCCGGCGTCAAAAACACAACTGCCGACACCTGCCAGCGGCACGCGAGCAACGGGGCTGAAAGAAACGTGGCCACGCCATCGTTTCGCGCGTGCATAAGTGTTTTTCCTTTTGGGCTTCGCGCCGCATAGGCACGCCCGGTTTGGGGGGGACTTTTGCTGTTGTATTAGCTGAAACAACAAAACCTGTGCGTTTCTATTTTTGCACCCTGCCGTTCTGACGACGGCAAGCTTACGTGTCCCGCGCGCGCGCGCCGGCTTTTGCCCATTTTCCTTGCCTGCCCCGTGCGACGACGACGACGACGACGGGGGCTCGCTTGAAGAGACTGTTCTGGACAAAGAACAAGTGCCACGACGGCGTGCTACACTACCATGCTCCAGCGTGCCAGTCCGCCCCCGGAAGTGTGGATATACGGAGGAAAGCCACACTACTCAGCGCTACCCTACGGCGTACTCCGGGCGGCCGCACGCTATGGCACGCCATGTAAACCATGTAAACCTGCTTTGCTGCTAGGGGGCACCTCGGCCGGGGTCGCGCTCGACTCCGTGCCTGGCATCTCCTATTTTTGCAACGCCTGTTTATGCCTCGTCCGCGAGGCACCGAGTGAGGCGCAGCCCGAGCACGTGACCGTCTCCGTTGCTGATTGGCTGCGCACGTCCGTATTACGGGTTGCAGGGCCGCGTCATCCATTTTGTTTCCTCCAGGGCCTGGGCCGCCACGCCGCCGCCCTCCCAGCCAACGAGAGCCCTGGCCGGCCTGTTTCGCTCCACCCACGCCTCCCAAAACAGCACGCCCCCCCTATCCAACTCTCTCACCCACAGCCACGGTCGGCCCCCTCTTTGTTCAGGCACCCGTATTTTCCTGCGAGCACCCATTTTCCAGCGAAAAAATCCACTGTCGTGCCGCTGCCCAGCTCCCTGCGCTTCAGCGCCCATACCGCCTGTTCCGCTTTTCCGTCCGTCGCTCGCTCCTCTCTTCTCCCTCGCTCTTCTCTTTTTTTCCCTTCGTTTCATCCACCACCCTTCCCTCATCCCTGGCACTCCCTTTGCATTCGTTGTTTCATTATACCATACCTCCTCCTCCTCCCTTTCCCCTCCCCTCCCTCTTTCCTCCTTCTTTCGGACTCGCTCCTTTTTGCATTCGCTATTTGCCAATCTCACCGGCCTCCTATCACGAACCAACAACCGATCCGGGCACGAACGCATTTCATGATCAGCGCTTGAAAAGCAACAGCACACCCGACGACTCCTCCCCCCCCCCTCCCTCACCTCCCAACGCCTTCCTCCCCGCCTACGATGATGGCCGGGATCAAACAAGAAACCGATGCGTCCTCAGGCATGTTGACCGACGTGCTGTCGACGGCCGGCAGCGGCAACGACGGCCAGGCCGGCCTCGTCGACAACATTGACTCGCTGCTCGACCTTTCCGAGTTCGACAACGCCAACAACCACCCCTACACGTCGCCGTCCATGTCGCCCATGACCGCCAACAAGGACGCGTCCTTTGTCCGCCCGGTCGTCGCCTCGACACCCGCCTCCATGCTGTCGGCCACCCAGCCCATGACGGGCCCCAGCCACCAGTACGACCAGTACAAGCAGCAGACCGGCTTTGTGCCAGGCGCCCTGGCCGACGCCTTTGCCATCACGCAGAACACGGCCCAGATGCCGGCGTACAACACCGGCATCCCGGGCGCCGGCATGGGCATGGCCTTCCTCGGCATGCCCACCGCCCCCGAAAGCATGTTCGACTTCAACACCGCGCCCGGTGCCAGCCACCCCAACACCGCCAACCACACGGCCAGCACCTCCATGACGAGCCCGTCCGACGGCGATGTCGAGTTCGAGTCGCCCGCAGCCGACCCAGCCTTTTTCTTCCCCGAGCAGATGGCAGCCAACGGCGGTGGTCTGATGCCTTCGGCACACGGACCCGCACCGGCGGCCGCCATGCAGGACAATGTCGGCCGCCTGTGGCCGGGCATGCACCAGCAGGCCGCCCTCGTCAAGGCCCAGGCCCAGCAGCGCCAGCAGCAGCAGATCATCCAGCAGCAGCAGCAGCGCCAGCAGAGCGTCGGCTCCTCCTCGGCCGGCGCGGCGGCGCGTGCCAAGTCCGCGCAGTCGACCGACCCGATTGTGCAGCACAAGATCTCGCAGCTGTTTAGCGCTATGCGCGCCAACGGCGAGACGGGCCTGGACAACGGCGGCGCCATGCACATGACCCGCTTGAAGAAGGACGAGGAGGACATGGACGAGGACGAGCGTCTGCTGGCCAGCGAGGAGGGCAAGAAGCTTTCGAGCAAGGAGCGTCGCCAGCTCCGGAATAAGGTGTCTGCCCGCGCTTTCCGCTCGCGGAGAAAAGGTGTGTTACTTTCCATTTTTTTCTTCCATGTTTTATGCTCTTTGCTAACCGACCAGAATACATCACGCAGCTCGAGGCCGAGATTGCTTCCAAGGTCAACGAGAACAGCGACCTGCGCACGCAGAACCGTGCGCTGCTGGAGGAGAACAAGCGCCTGTCCGACCTGACGCGCATGCTCCTCGGCTCGCCGTCGTTCTCGGACTTCCTGGACCGCCTCAGCGCCAACCCGGCGCTGCAGCCGCAGAACGCGGCGGCGGTGCCGAAGCCGGCCGGCCAGCAGGAGCAGAGACAGGACCGTCCGGCGCCCAAGGACGTGAACGCGTATGCGGCCCAGCAGCAGATTGGCATGGCCATGCTCCCGGAGCAGAGCATCGACTTCTCGATGCTGCAGGCCGACGTGGCGGGGCCTGCCTTCACCTTCCAGCCGCAGGTGTACGCGGTGCTGAGCACGCCCGACATGGCCGCGCCGGCCATGGATGCGTCGATCCTCAGCGGCAAGACGTCCAACTTTGTGGGCTCGTGCCACGACGAGGAGGAGAAGATTGACATGCCGGTCCTGGCCCACCCGGTTTCGCCAGCCGCCGCCGCCGAGACGGCGGAGGAGGACGCCGAGAAGGCCGAGGCCGCCGTCGTCGTGGACGAGGCATTTGAGAGCGACCCCGCGTTCGCTCTGTACCACGACGCGCCGGTCTCTGCGGCTCCGGAGCCCGCCGACGTGGAGAAGGGCGAGGCGGCGCCGGCAAGCTGCGCGCCGGCGGAGCTCAACACGGCCGGGCTGTCGCAGGTGGACCTCTTTGGCGGCATCGACACGGGCAAGGCGCTGGCGCGTTACCAGCTTGTCGACGCGTCGGAGGAGGTGGTGCGGGAAGTCAACGAGTCGCTGACCATGGCCCGGATAGCACGGCTGTCCAGCAGCATGGCGGCGACGCTGGCAAGGTTGGATATGATGAACGAGGAGGACTTGTAGGGGCAGGCAGCCCCCTTGACCTTTTCCTTTTTTTCTTCTTCTTTTCCTTTGTCTCTCTCATCTCTGTTTTTTTTTTTTTTTTTTTTTGCGCATGGTGCACTGGGTCTTCTCTTTTTTTTCTTCATTTATCATTTTTTTCTTCTCTCCTCTGTCGTTGGTTTGGCCATCTGTTGCCATCTGTCCGCGCTCACTCTGCAGTGTGTCTGTTGTCATTTCCTTTGTCTGATGGGTTGTCAGGGCGATGTTTTCTGTGTTTTCTTTACCTCCTGTCCGCCTCGAAGAGAATTGTCGGGGCTGTACACGCTGCGCACGCGTGTTGTGCACAGGTCTTTTGTTTCTTGGCACACTGATTTTCTGGGAAGGCTGGTTTTGGACTGGGTAAAGGCAATTGTTTGAATATTTTCTTTTGACGGTTCGCTGCAGTGTCTTTGACAAAAACAATTATCACACAGGGGTAGAGTCTCCTTCAACTGGATCAGATACGCAAAGTGAAGTTGTAAATGATGTCGTAGAGTTTGTTGGGAGCTTGTTAGTGCCTTACCTTTTAGGCACCAAAACTAGCCAGTGACCCGCACGCCGCCTCCCGCGCGCCATGCCAGTGTTGCCGGCCCCGTCAAATGCCAACGAAAGACATTCAACAATGTCGTTATAAAAGAGCAAAGTAGGATTGAACAACGGTTTCAACATCGTCACCAACACACTTGAACGAGAACCAACCGGTTCGGACCAAGAATCAGTCGATGATGCGTCCATCTCCCGTGTGGCCCGTGCGCCTGCCGCATGTAGCTGTGCCATTGACCTGGCAACAGGAAGGAGCGGAGTAAACAAGGACCTGCCCAGTCAAGCTGCATGAACAGCGGCGCCTTCACCGTCTCGTTGGCCGCACCTCTGCTTTTTTTCTTTTTTGGAGCGTCTCTTGCCACCGTCTGAGACACCAACTTTGTTTTCCCGTATTTGTTCTTCACATCTCTTATTCTCTTCTCTCTGTTTCTCTGCCTGGAGCTGTTCAGCTTCGTCTACCCAGAACAGACAGAAACAGAGGCATACACCCCCCTTACTCTACTTTTTCAACTCTACACCACCTTTTGCTGTTCTTCAGCAAAACACGGGCCATGGAGCAAGACGAGATCCTGCTCGACGGCCAGAACCCCCTCCGCACAGAGGACGAGCACGAGCACACACATGAGGAGGAGCACCAACCACACAATGACAAGGAGGAGGCGGTGACGCAGGCCAGTGGCGGTGAAGAAGATCACGTTGCTCATGTCTGTGCTGCCATTGACGCCTACTTGGCCGATCCGCAGCACGAAGACGAGCAGGCGGCCTGGTCGGACGACGCCGAGGTGCAAGATGCTGTTGCCGTGGAAGACGCAGCGGCTGAAGATGCTGCCCCGGTAGACCACGCTGAGGCACCGACTGAGGCACATCCTGAAGAGGTCAAAGTCGGGGAGACCGATGCCGAGGAGGCTAAAGTCGACGAGGCTAACATCGAGGAGACCGACGCCGAGGAGGCCAACATCGAGGAAGCAGAAGCCGAGGTAGCACATACTGAGGTGGCACATGACGAACACCCAGAGGAGGAGCACACTGAGGAGGCACACGACGACATGGCGCATGCGGCACCATGTGCGGCCTATGTTGAGGAAGAGAAGGAAGTCGAAGACGAAGAAGAGGAGGAGCGTGAGGCGCCTGAGCAGAATGAGAACGAGGACGCTGATGCCGGCGTCGACGAGCACGAATACGACTATGAGCACAACGACGACAGAGAGAGCCAGCACGAAGACAGCTTCGTGTCCCGCCGCAGCTCGTCATCCTCATGCGCATCCGCCACGTCTGGACGGCGGACCTCTCTCCGCACCGAGGCCCTGATTCAAGCTGCTGCCCGTGCCGTTGTGGCCACCATTGAGAAGCAGGAGGGTGTACCTGACGACCCTTTTGTTTTCCTCTCGGCCGGCCTGGCAAGCGAGCCGGCCGCTGTGGAAGATGCGGACGAGGACCACGACACTTCCGCAGTGGACGACAAGGAGGAGGTCGAGCACAATGATGTTGAAGAGGAGGCTGCCGACGAACAGGAGAAAAAGAACGAACCTGTGGAGGACGAGGCCGAGCATATCGTCACGGACGACGTTTTTAGCGAGAACGGCGGAGGGTCGCGCACCTCGCTCGGTTCGTTTGAGCAGCACAGCCGGAGCTGCAGCAGCACCAGCAGCAGCGACCAGCACAGCGCTGCTGAGGAGCAGAGCCAGCAGAAGCCAGCTTTGGAGAAGGAGGACCACGACGACGACCACGACACGAGTGCGTTCACTGCGGACATGGAAATGGACGATGTGCGGTCCCAGACTGGCAGCGTTCTCCGGCATACCCCCCGGGTCTCTGAGGTGTCGGGGGTGTCTGGGTTTACGCGCGGCACAGCGCCACGCAGGTCAGATGTGTCGGGCATCTCGAGCCTGTCGCAGTACGAGCGGCGCCACCGTCCGCGCGACAGTAGCGCATACCACGGCGATGACAACCACGACGACGAGCACGACGATGCCAGCAGCACAGATGACGGCTATACCTCATACGCGGCACGCGGCGCACCGCGCCCGGTGTTCCGCTCGCCGTCGGATGTCCGGGCGATCCAGATGTCGTCGCCGTCGCCATCGGTTATCTTTGGCGTCACATCGCGTTCGGCAACGCGGCGGCGGCGCCAGCAGGGCAGCAATGTTGACGACGAGCGGCCCACACCCACGCGGTTCAAGATGATCCGGCGGCCCGATCCGGCCCCGCTGGTCCTGCTGCACGCCACGCTGATGCCGACGCGCTGGGTGTGGTCGGACGTGCTGCGCTCGCTGGATGAGCGGCTGTGCTCGGACAGCCCGGCCCGTGACGATGGTTTCCCGTTCCCGGAGCCGAGTGCTGCGCTTCGGCGGCTGCATACGGCCTGGTGCCAGATTCAGGAGTACGCGCTGGGCGGCGACACGGTGGCGGAGCGCGGTCTCTTGCTGCCGCACCCGCAGAATGACTACGAGGTGCTGGAGGAGCGCCTGCTGGAGGCCCTGGAGCTTCCCGTGCGGCGGCGGGCGCGCATCCTGGAGTGCGGGCACTATCTAGGCCCGGACAATGCGGATGACGAGGACGACGAGGACGACGAGTACGAAGACGAGTACGACGAGTACGACGGGCACAAAGGCAAAGACCAGCGGCACTGGTGCACGACGTGCCGGTCGGACATCCGGTACGAGTCGCTGGGCGCCGAGCGGGTGTTCCGCGTCAAGGTGTATGCCAGCAACGGGCTGGTCACGGTGGGCGCGTGGGAGGCGTGCTGGCGGGAGATGGAGCGTGTGGACGTGGAGGTTGAGCCGATCGTTACGGATACCACGCTGCTGCGGGAGCTGGCCCAGCTGCGCAGCCTTCAACAGGAGGCACAGCTCTGGAAGCTGGCGAAAGAGGCAGAAGAGGTTGCAGCAGCAGCGGAGGCGGCGGCAGCGGAGGAAGCTGCAGCGGAGGCAGCAGCAGCGGAGGTAGCTGCAGCGGAGGCAGCAGCAGCGGAGGCAGCGGCAGCAGAGGCGGCAGCAGCAGAGCTGGCGGCAGCGGAGGCAGCAGCAGCGGAAGAGGCGGCGGCGAAGGCGGCGGCGGAGGCGGCGGCGGCGGCAGCAGAGGCCGAAGCGGCAGCTCTGGCAGCAGAGGCAGAGGCCGCGGCGCTGGCAGCGGCAGCAGAGGCAGAGGAAGAGGCGGCTAAGGCGCAGCTGCCCCACGACGAAGACTACACGACGTCTTCTCCGGAGAAAGAGCCGGCAACGGTCCCTGAGAACCTGGACCGGCATGCTGACTTCTCTGACAGCCCGCCGTCGCCGTCGGCACGGGCAATGTCCCCTCCTCCGGCCGATATTGACGCGGGCGTGGAAGCAGAGCAGCTTCTTGAGGAGGAGCGGAAGCGCCGCGATGCCGAGGAGCGTCTCCGAGAGATCTATGGCCGGACGCCGCCTCAGACGACATCGCCCATCTCGCCACTTGCCGATGAGCCGTCGTTTATGGCGGACGTGCCCGAGGCGGCCGCAACAATGGACAGCACGACGCGGGAGGTGCCGACGCCAAGCACCTTTGGCCCGTCGCCTCCATCGCCGAGTGCCGAGGCCTATGCGCGTCGGCAGGCACGTCGTGAGCGCCAGAGCTCAGGATTTTCCACGATGCATGAGGCAGCGATGCCAGGGGAGCCGGTGACGCCTCGGTCGTGGATGGAACAGCAGCCACAGCAGCCACAGCAGCCACAGCAGCAGCAGCAGCAGCAGCAACCGGCCACACCCTACGAGTCGGCGACTCTTCCCGAGCTTCTGATGGCTGCTTTCAAGGTGTTTCTGCGCGACAGCCAGCATGTCGTGATTGCGGTTCTGAGCGCCGTGGTGGTCGTGCTGGTGATGACGCGGTCGCCGGCGCCGGCGCCTCTGCCGCTGGCCGTGGCCGTTGATGCCGTCGTGCCGCCGGCGCCACCAGTTGAGGCGGTGCCAAATGCCGTGCCTGCAGCACACGCCGTGCCTGTGGCACACGCAGCGCCTGTGGTGCAGGTGGTGAACATGGCACCCATGGCACCCGTGGCACCCGTGGTGGCTGCAGCGGATGCCGTTGCGCCGGTTGTGACTCCCTCGACGCTCGTGGAGGTGCTAACCCAAACGGTCGTGGAGAAGCAGACGGTGCGCGTTGTGCAGACGGTGACCGAGACGGCAACGGCGACAACGACGGTGGTGGCCGTGGACGAGCGCGAGCTGTTGGCGACGGCGGCGCCGGTGTCTGCGGCACCAAAGATGCTGGAGATGCTCGAGGTGCTCGAGATGTCGGAAGCCCCCGAGGCAGTGGAGATTGAGACGTCTGACGCAGAGAGCGTTTCTTTCTCTGCCTCCGCGCCCGTTGTCGGACCCAAGACTCTCGAGCGTGCACCGCGTCCTGAGCCGACGTCGGCCGTGGTGTCTGTCTTTGCCCTGCCCATGTCGGCTGTCGACGCCGACCAGTATGAATGATTTTTTTGACGTGCATGGAGGAAGAAGTTTGCCATAATGACTGCGTTGGTGGTTTTGCCTTTCTTTGATTTTTTTGCCATTCTTTCTGTCATTTCTGTTTATTAGCCTAGCCCTGCGCCATATGAATCCCATGTAGTACGAATCGACTGCTTTGCCATGCGCATCTGGAGTATAATACAAAAAGATGAACCGCAACCATTACCACTCGCCGACCAGCGTCTTGATCATGCCGATGAAGAGGCTGAGCGTGAAGCCGAAGCCGACAAAGGCTCGCCAGCGGCGCGTCCACAGGCCGTCCTCGCGCGCCAGCCAGCACGTGCTGCCCAGCGGGAAGAGGAAGCCGACGAGCAGGCCGCGCACCATGGCGTCGAGCACGCCGAACGGGCCGAACTCGTCGTCGTCGGCGGCGCCCGGGCCGGCGCCGGGCAGGCCGTCGGTGTCGCCGTCGAGGAGGCCGGCATCGACGGCGCGGCGGCCGCCCGCGCCGCCGCCTGCACCTCCCCCAAAACCTGCACCTCCACCACCGCCCCCTCCTCCTCCTCCTCCCCCGCCCCAGCTGCTGTCCAGCCAGTCGTCCTCCATGGTGCGCAGCGCGCCGGGCGACGGCATGGTGTCGGGCGTGTAGCGGGCGGCCTGGATGCTGTTGAACTGCAGGCGCAGCTGGTTGACCTCGGCGGCGGTGAAGCCGGTCTGGAGCAGGCGGTCGAAGCCGCGCGGGGCGGGGGTCGTCTGCGATGGCGGCGGCGGCGGTGGCTGGGGGGATGCTGGTGCGGTGGCGGCAGCAGCAGCAGCAGCGGCGGCCGCGGCTCCAGCAGAGCCAGACGCAGAGACGGGGGCAGCAGCAGAGCCCCGGCCCGGGTGCTGCGTCGGCGCCAGGGAGCGTGTCGACCGGCGCGGTTGGGGGAGTCGCCGTCCGGGCAGGGTCGAAGAGGCTGCTCCTGCGGCGGAGGAACCAATGCTGTTGGTTGTTCCGGCTGCTTCGGCCTCGGCATCGGCCTCTGCTGCCGCCGCTGCCGCCACTGCCGCGGCCGTCTCTTCTGCGTCCTCGGCCTCGGCCGCCAGCGCGCCGTCGTCCAGGACGTCGCCGAGACTGCAGCTGACGTAGACGCGGGCTGCCGTGTCTTCGAGAAAGTCGGCCGGCGGCTGCAGCAGGGCGGATTGTGCGTGGCCCCCGTCCGGCGTCGTCGTCGTCGTCGTTGTTGTTGTGGTTGTTGTTGGCGGCGGCGGTGGCGGTGGTGTGCGGCCCGGCCGCCGCTCGCTGTTGCTGCGGCTGCGGCTGCCGGTGCTGCCGGCGCCGGCCCGCGGCGGCGGCAGGACGGGCCGCAGCACGGCTCCGAGGAGGGTGTCGTCGGCGAGGATCTTGCCGCCGTAGATGATGCGCAGACGGCGGCGGTAGGCGTCTTGGAGGGTCGGGGAGGCGGCGGCGGAGGAAGAGGAGGAAGAGGAGGAGGATGGCTGTGACGGTCGTTTGTCGGCTGCAGGGGATGTCGTCGTCGTCGCGGCCGCTGCGTCGGCGGCCGCCCGCAGCTCTTTGCGGATCAGCTGCTTCAGCGTGGCCACGGGCGTGTGGTGGGAGTCGGCAATGGCCAGCTGGATGTCCGGGAAGGACAGGAAGCGCACCGTCAGGAGCAGCAGGGCGGGCGCCCCCGAGAGCGACGCGCTCCGGGACAGCGCATGCGGGCGGCCGAAGCCGCCGCCGCCGCCACCGCCGCCGGAGCCGGAGCCAAAATGGGACATGGCCGCAGGCAGAAGAGACGATTTCGCTGTCGTCGTTGTCGTCGTCGACGGCGTAGTCAGCAGGTTTGGCGGATGGAGGAAGGGGCTCGCCGCGGAAGGAGCGTAGCGTTGCGTGGCTGCTGCGGCGCGCGCGCGCAAGGCTGCAGCTGTCAAGAGTGGAGCCACCATTAGTCAGTCTGCGGATTCTGCGGGTCCTGGCTGGCCCGTTTGGGGTAGTGGGCTGCTGCAACGGCCGATTCGGCGACGCTGCAGAACGAACTAATAATACAGAACGGCCGGGAAAAATCTGAACAGCACAACCAACGTCGACAACATCCCGCTGCGCCCGTGCCTGTTTGCTCTCCCGCACCGCCTGTTTTTGCTCTTCTCCCGTCTCCTGTCGGTGTCTCGAACCCGGCCGATCCGCCACCATGTCGACCTTTGGCGAGTACTTTAAGGTGACGACGTAAGTTTTTTTTTTTCTCTTCTCTTTCTTCCTCTGCTCTGACTCACTCTGACAACCCCCAGCTATGGCGAGTCGCACTGCCGCTCCGTCGGCTGCATCATTGACGGCTGCCCGCCCGGCATGGCCCTGACCGAGGCCGACATCCAGCCGCAGATGGACCGCCGGCGGCCCGGCCAGTCCGACATCACGACGCCGCGCAACGAGGCCGACGCCGTCGAGATCCAGTCGGGCACCGAGTCCGGCGTGACGCTGGGCACGCCCATCGGCCTGCGCGTGCTCAACAAGGACCAGCGGCCCAAGGACTATGGCGGCGCCACCACCGACCGCTTCCCGCGGCCCAGCCACGCCGACTGGACGTACCTGGAAAAGTACGGCGTCAAGGCCAGCAGCGGCGGCGGCCGCAGCAGCGCGCGCGAGACCATTGGCCGCGTCGCCGCCGGCGCCATTGCCGAGAAGTATCTGCGCCTCGCCTACGGCATCGAGATTGTCGCCTTTGTGTCGTCGGTCGGCCGCATGCACCTGTACGGCCGCGACGACGACGGCGACGACGGCACCGCCGCCGGGGCTGCCCACCGCAGCGCCATGGCCCGCCTGCTGGCCACCGTCGACCGCAAGACCGTCGACGCCTTTGCGCCCGTGCGCTGCCCCGACGCCCAGGAGGCCGCCGCCATGGCCGAGTACATTGCCGGCTTCCGCGACCGCCACGACAGCATCGGCGGCACCGTCACCTGCGTCGTCCGCAACGCCCCGCCCGGCCTCGGCGAGCCCTGCTTCGACAAGCTCGAGGCCAAGCTGGCCCACGCCATGCTCAGCATCCCCGCCACCAAGGGCTTCGAGATCGGCTCCGGCTTTGCCGGCTGCGAGATGCCCGGCTCCCTGCACAACGACCCCTTTGTCGCCAGCCCGGACCTGCAGCACGCCGCCGACGCTGCCGCTGCCGCCTCCGGCACCCCAGCCGCAGCCGCAACGTCCGCCGTCCCCCCCGGCACCGCCGCCATGCGCTCCCGCCTCACCACCCTCACCAACAACTCCGGCGGCGTCCAGGGCGGCATCTCCAACGGCGCCCCCATCTACTTCCGCGTCGCCTTCAAGCCCCCCGCCACCATCGGCCGCGAGCAGACCACCGCCACGTACGACGGCTCTGCCCAGGGCGTGCTGGCCGCCAAGGGCCGCCACGACCCCTGCGTCGTGCCCCGCGCCGTCCCCATCGTCGAGGCCATGGCCGCCCTCGTCATCATGGATGCCGTCATGGCCCAGCAGGCCCGCTACGTCTCGCGCCAATTCCTGCCGCCGCTGCCGCCATCGCTGCCGGTCGTGCCGCAGACGGACAGTGCACAGACACAGAAGGAGTAGGCAGAAGAAGGACAAAAAAAAATCTATAGAAATGGAAAATATCATGTCTCGGCTAGTAGTATGGAAGAGGGCTGAGGTCGAGCCCCTCGACGGAAAACTTGAACGAGTCGTTCCTGTCCAGTTCGTTAGTAATGCTCTCGCTTTGCAGACTCGGACGCAAGTTCGGACTCACCGTGAGTAGCTCCCGCCAACGTCAATGTCCAGCCGCCCGCGCACGCAGTCGTCAAAGTCCACGTCGGCCGTCTCGATGCCGTCCGGGTCGTCCCACTGCGGGCCGGCCAGCACGTCACCATACGGCGACACAATCGACGAGCCGCCGCGGCTGAGCGTCGGGTAGGGCGACGCCGACTTCTCCGGGGCAGCCGCGCTCTCGGAGGAGGCGACACCGTTCGCCGTGGGCGCCACCGCCACCGCCGCCGCCGCCGCCGACGGGCGCGAGTTGCACATGTTGGAGCTCACCACAAAGCACCGGCCCTCCACGCCGATTGTGCGCAGCAGGCCGAGCCATGCGTCGCGGTTGTCGGCCGTCGGCGCCAGGTACAGGTTGACGTTCTGCGCGTACAGCGCCTGGCGCACCAGCGGCATGTAGTTCTCCCAGCAGATAGCGGCCGCCAGGTTGATGCGCACGCCCTTGATCTCGGTCGACACCGCGCGCAGCGACGCCGGGCCTGCAGCAGACCAGATCAAGCGCTCCGAGCCCGTCTGTCTTTGTTAGCGGCACCGAACAGGAGGGGGGAGGTTGAGAGGACACAACACAAACATACCGGCTGGACCTTGCGGCGCTTGCCGACCATGCCGCGGCGCGGGCAGACATAGACCACGGAGCAGTACAGGCTCCCGCCGGCCCGCTCCACGGCGCCGACGACCAGGAAGACGCCCGTCTCGCGGGCAATGCGCTCCAGCGTCTCGCGCGTGCCGTCGCCCGGCGGCGGCGGGGTCGCCGACCCGTCCACGCTGCCCTGGCCGGCCACGGCCGTGCTGCCGAGCTTCCGCTGCACCCAGGCGGCGCCACCGCCGACGCCGGCCTCGCCGACCACGTCGCCAAAATCGACGGCGCGGCGGAAGTAGTCGAGGAACGCCTCGCGGCCGGCCTCGGTGCGCGAGCCAATGGCGCAGCCAAAGGTCTCGCCGCGGGGGTAGCCGCTGCCCAGGAAGGCCTCGGGCATCAGCAGCAGGTCGACGCCGCTGGCGGCCGCGCGGCGCGCAAAGTCGCCGACGAGGGCCAGCGACGCCTGGGGGGTGGCGCCGGGGCCGGGCGAGCAGGTGCCAAGGCGGATGCGAGTCATGGTGGAAGAGGGGGGAGGTCGGGGACGGGAGGGTTGAGGAAGAAGAAGAAGAAGGAAAAAAAGAAGAAGAAAAAATAAAAGAGAAGTTGAGTTTCTTGAAAATCGCAAAAGCAGAAGGAGGTCCGGAGAAGAAGTCTAAAAAGGAAGGTAGTCGCCCGACGAGCTGCTCTTGCCCCGAAGGAGTCAACTTAGACGGCCATCGCCCCTGCCCCGCGCCGCTTTGCGGACGTGCCAGCGCCTAGGCCCCAACGGGATTTGGTCCGCCCCGGCGGAGCCAGCACACGCCCGCGCTCGGGAAACGGGCCTATCAGACCAAGCGCTGCGCTTCCGCTGCCACGACCGCCCCAAAAGGCAACATGCCATTTTTTTCTTTCTTTCGTTTTTTTTTTCTTTCGACAGGGCATCCTATCAAAACGGGGCGACCGGCCTGCGGCCATGTAGAAAAAAACACCCATACGGTCCGATACAGTCAGCCATTGGAAAAGCTCGCGATGATGCCATTACCAAATACCGAGAAAGAAAAAAAGAAGAAAAAAAAAAAAGAAATGACATGTTTCCGGTTTCCCTGCTCTCTCTCTCTCCCCCTCTCCCCCCCGCCCCCTACAACCGTGCTGTGGCCGTCCTCTCCGCCCTCTCCGCCTCGGCTGCTGCTGCCCGCCGCGCCCGCGCCCCCAGCACGGCCCGCCCGACGCTGCTGGCGTTGGCCTTGCCCAGGCCCTGCGCCGGGGCCGTGATCCAGGCGCCGACATCGGCCAGCGCGTCGAGGTCGACGCCGCCCGTGTCCATGCCGAGACTGGCGAGGAAGTAGACCAGGTCCTCGGTGGCCACGTTGCCGGTGGCGCCCGGGCTGTAGGGGCAGCCGCCCAGGCCGGCGACGGCGCTGTCAAACGTGCGGATGCCGTGCTCGAGCCCGATCGCCGTGTTGACCAGCGCCTGCCCGTACGTGTCGTGCAGGTGCAGCGCCAGGTCCTCGTTGCGCACGCCCGCCGCCGTCACGGCCCGCAGCAGCGCCTTGGTGCGCGGCGCCGTGCCCATGCCCGTCGTGTCGCCCAGCGCAATCTCGTCGGCGCCCATCTCGAGCAGGTCCGTCGCGATCGCCGCCACCTGCCGCGGGTCCACGTCCGGGCCCTCAAACGGGCAGCCCAGCACCACCGAGATGTACGCGCGCACCCGCAGCGGCGCCGCCGTCGCCGCCGTCGCCGCCGTCGCCGCCTTGGCCTGCTGGATCACGTCGCGGAACCGGTCCAGCGACGTGGCAATGTCGCAGTTGAGGTTCTTCTGCGAGAAGGACTCGGTCGCCGCCGCGAACACGGCCAGCTCGATGGCGGGCGGGGAGGAGGACGAGGCGGAGGCGGAGGCAGAGGCGGAGTCAGATGCAGAAGCAGAAGATGCAGACGCAGACGCTGCCGGCACCTCGGTCGTATACGCCGTCGGGTACTTCTGCAAGATGGCCGTCGCGTTGGCCAGGCCCTTGGTGTTGGGCACGAGGAAGGCGTACGCCACCGGCCCCGGCGACGCAATGCGGTGCTGCAGCACATGCTCGAGGATCTCGGCCGAGTTGCTCATCTGCCAGAGGTCAGGTGCTGTCCAGAGCTGCTGCCCCGTCTCTCACCACGCCAGCCACACACGCACCTGCGGCACCCATTTGGGCGCAACAAACGAACCCGCCTCGATCGTCTGCAGGCCGGTGCGGGCCAGCCGCTCAATCAGCTCGATCTTGGTCGCCAGCGGAATCGGCGTCTTCTCGTTCTGCAGGCCGTCCCGCGGGCCAACCTCGACAATCTTGACACGGTTGTCCGACTGTGGTGGTGGTGGTGGTGGTGGCGTCGATGCCGATGCCGTGGTCGAGGCGTGTCTCACCGGGACGGTCCACTGCAGGGCCGGCGCCCGGCGCACACAGCAGCGCGAGAGGCGCACGAGATTCCGTGCCGGCAACACCATCGTAGACATGGTCATGCAGTTGTTGACTTGTGGTGATTATGCTTCGTTTTTTCGCCAAAGTTGCCCACTGCTGGGCAGGTGACCGTTGCTCGGCTTAAAACAGCATGCTCGCATAGAATCGGCTGAGGGGTATAGTGGATCCAAGAGCCATCGGCGCCTGAGGCACCGATACTGGCCAGCTCCGTGTAAGGGGTGTCAACAAAGGTGAACACGGAGACAGGCAAGATATGCTTGCTCTAGATTGAGAAAAGAAGTCATGAACATTGTCTCATGCTGGAGTGTTGCGTTTCAAGACCGAAAATCACCAGAGACCAACATAGACAAGACAACCAGGCCGGCTCAACGGTTCGTGTTATGATCCGAGCATATTGTCTTACTGGGCAGATGAACGGAAAAAAAAAAAAGAAAAAGAAATCAAACAAAATGAGATATAGACAGCTCTGCCTGCCCGGTTGTCAGTAAACGGGCTTCTGTTGCTCCCTCTGACAGCCGCCCTTGGGAAAGGCTGCAAAAGTAAGGAAAGTCACGCACCCTTCCAATCCTCGTCGACCTGCCACTCCGCCCAGGCACCCGAGCTGAATCTCGAGAAAATTTCCGATTTGCTCTTCCCATAAACGAAGAAGGATGAACGCTCCCCACGTGGGCGCCCACGTTGCTCATTCGGTGCACTGTCATAGGCGGAGAGGTTTCCGCTTGTTAGTTCTTTTTTTTGGGTGAGCGGAGCTCGCATCCACCCGCCGGGCTCCGTTCGTCTCGCGACGGGCACTTACACGTGCTCCGTGCCTGTCGCTCCATGGTTTCCCGCCGGGCCTGCGTCGTCTTTTTTCTCTGCGTGTTTAAAGTTTGAACTGTCGTTTCTTGCTTTCCCGTTGTTTTTATTGGCCCCGTGAGATGCTACCTTGCCGTCCAGGCCCCCCCCCCCGAAGAGCGTTTGCCTCTCGCTTGCCCTGGCAAATAAGCTCCCCCCGTACGCCGTGGGACAAGACAAACGACACGCCCGTGGGGCGG
Organism: Ceratocystiopsis sp. VPRI43766; assembly: GCA_019925685.1. Taxonomy (NCBI): domain Eukaryota; kingdom Fungi; phylum Ascomycota; class Sordariomycetes; order Ophiostomatales; family Ophiostomataceae; genus Ceratocystiopsis; species Ceratocystiopsis sp. VPRI43766. The sequence continues at coordinate 117,179 of JADHKF010000015.1, forward strand.
CCTTCGTATACGGTGTGCCTGTCGTTCGAGTACCAAGCTTCCCCGAAAAAGCTTAGAAGACACACCCAGGCGCCCTCCGTCGCATTCCGTCGTCCCGTCTATATAATCCCTCTCCCTGCCTGCCTCCCCTTCCTTCTTCCCCTCCTCTTCGCTTTCCCGTAGCGCGTTGTCAATAGCAGCCGTTGACTAGTCTTCCCTCCCAACACCGTCGTCCACCCGCTGCCCTCACAATGAAGGTCCTCACCCTCTTCTCCGTCCTGGCCTCGGCCGCCCTGGCTTCGGCCGCCAGCCCCCTCGACCGCCGCCACTGCGCCGGCAACAACTGCAACCGCGCCATCACTGGCACCCGTGATGGGCTGCCGGCCACCAGCCTGCGCAGATCCGACTGCTCCAGCTTCCTGAGCACCGTCGTCACCCCGTCGCCCATGTATGTTCCCCATTTCCCTTCAGGAACCATTTGACTTTGCTCGCCCCCTTGTCCTGACCGCACCCCCCTCCTCCCCGTTCTAGCACCACCACCACTTGGGTTGAGAGCTCGTCGACGCTTGTGTCCACCCACCGCGGCCACACTGCCTGCCCCGGCATCGTGACCTCCGTGCCAAGCGTTCTGCCCACGTACGCCACCCACTGCTCGTCCGCCGAGGCATATGCCTCCGCGTGCAGCTGCTGGGGCATCACGGGCACCGTGTCCACTGCGCCAACACCGACCGTCACTGTGACGAGCACGTTTGATATGTGCAGCCTATAGTTTCGAAAGGGACCTCGGGAAAAGAACAAGGGCAGCAGGCCACAATAAAAAGCAAGGAATATCATCAACGGCGTCTTTGTGTTGCAAAAAAATAGCCAGCAATGTCTGGGACATGCGAGACTGCACTTTTGTGATTTTCTGTATTGGTAACAGCCGATTAGACGACCGAGACACGAGAGGTCCGCACCACTCAGCTCCTCCCCCTCCCTTCCCCATCGCCCTCCCTCCTAATGTTGTGTCCTCCTTTGTGCGACTCTTCTGATAGTTGCACCTGCATGGCCCATACCGCTGTACCCTGGCGGCTTTCTGTTTACTTTGCTTGAGAGCCAAACCAAACCGCCGTCACATCCTTGCTTTCATTTTGCCTTTTTTTGTGCTTTTCCATATGTTCGCCAGCTTCTTTCCGTATCCTTTTTTTTGGGCATCGCGACAACCACAAAGCTATGGTCGCCACAATAGGTTTTGATGTTTTTAAATCACTCCTTGCTGCCTGCCCATGGTGTATTTTTTTTTTTTCCGCATCGCTTCTCTCCGAAGAGGACCATAATGCGTACATGTCGCGACTGGGCGGGTGCACATGGGATTGACCAAATACACTCAATCGCCCACTCGATGCTGTATCGAGACGGCCATGGACGGGTGGCACACAAAAAAGGGCCAAGTCATCTGTCTGGTTCAGGTTGGCTGCATTCGACCGTCATCTGCTTGGCAGACTAGAACAGATGAATTCGCCACGCCCCAAAATAGGGAAAGGGCTGCTTTTGGAAATGCACCCCCTATGTCCTTGTTGTATTGTTGGGCATGCGGAGAGATGGGAGGTCCTAGAATTCCTCAAAGCGCCCAAAATAGCTGGCTTTGGCGACGAGTGGTATGCGTCGCCTCGGCAAGCATCGTGCCAAAGAAACCATCAAAACTTGTGAACCTGAATCACGGTTGCGCATGACTAACGCAGCAAAAAAGATGCAAAGGCACACGATTGGCTTCATTTGCCCTCCTCCACGTTGCCATCACCACCAGATGGACGTCCGTGATGATTCGTCGCGGCCGGCGTGCCGTGACCACCGTGGTGTGGCGGGGGCCCTTGGTGGGCATTGTTGTGGCCGTGGTTGTGATAGTTCTTGCCGTTGTAGTGCCCGCCACCGTTTCTGTGAGGGGGTCCAAACTGGTGACCATTTTGCGGGCTTGTGCCGAATTGGTGAGGCCCCGGATTGTTATAGCCTCCCCGCATGGGCCCTTTTGCTGGTTTGTCAGTAGAGTAAACAGAGCGATGCCGAGCCAAGGCGAGATAAAAGGTCAAGGCCTCTTATAAAAAAGAATAAAAAAGCTTACCACCTTGTCCCGGGTGTTGCGGACCAAAAGATGGCTGCTGGTATTGCATGCTGGGGCTCATTCCGTACACTGACTGTCCTTGCTGAGATCCTTGTTGGACCATCATAGGGGCGACCGGTCGACCGGGGCTTGGATATCCGGTAGAACCGCCCAAAGACTGAGGAGGCCCACCACCGGCGTTGGGTCCTGCAGAACCAGGCGGCACCATGAACTGGGGGCCAGCAGGGTACATGGGCATCTGTTGGATGCCGCCGGGCACCGGCACAAAATGCTGAGGGGGTACCATGGGTACCATCTGGCCAGGCTGCGGCGTCATGTATGGTTGCGGCGTGTTGGAAAATGACCGGAACTGGTTCGTCTGGGGCGTGCCTGGCATGAACGGCTGCATGGGCGCGTTGAATCCAACCTGGGAAGGGCCTGGTTGTTGTGAGTACATAGGAAGAGGGCCAAGACGAGGCGAAGCAAAGGATTGCGCAGAACTGGAATGCATCATGCGGTGGTCATCATTACCATTGAAAGGCATGTGCGGTACGTGTCCATGAGGCCCGCTTCCGCCTGCATGAATGACGGGTGTCGGCATATGCGGCGATGGCCGTGGTCCCAGGGGTCCCATGTGCTGCTGTAGATGTACGGGAAGCTGCTGTTGGTGCGGCATCGGCGAGATTCCGTGTGGCATTGCCTGTGCTGGAAGGGGAGTCGACAAAGCAGATGTGGCAAAGGCCAAGCGCTCAAAAAGGGCCTTGTACGTCAGGTTCATGGTGGAATCCTCCTCTTCCTTTGGACCAACTGTCCTCCAGAGAATTGGGGTGTCATATGACGGCCGCAAGCCACCATTGTCGTTCCAGTTCCTGGATTCCAATGGCTTGATCGTCTTGATATGAGAAAAGATGTGGCACTTGCTCGAATCAACGGCGGCTGTCTTGCGGCGAATCGGCGAAGCGAGAGCTGGGCGTGGGGAGGGTATTGAACCCATTGATGGCGCGGCGGACATGGTGCCGGTGAGCTCTGGTGCCATATTGTTGACTGCGGAGCGGGGGCTAGAACCAGCACTGGGACCGGTAGGGTTGAACGATGCAGCAAATGGACTGGGTCGGAACTCAAGCGTAGCCGGGTTCAACCTCGGCGCCATGTGTGTGCTGGGTGGCTGGGCGCTGATGCGGCGCGAGAAGCCGGCATCAATTGTGCTTGAAGGGCCAGTTGGAGGCACGCGGGCGTCGCCGGAGGGTACAAAATGTGCCTGGCCGTGAGGTGGGCCCGACTTGTTGTAGCGGTTTTGGTCCGAATTGCGGATACGCTCCGCAAGGTTGCCTGTATGGCCTTGCGGTACGTGCTGCTGGCCAGAGCGATCACCGCGGTACGCTTGCGACTGTGGACGGTAACCCTGCTGCATGTATGGGACGCGCCCGCTGGGGTGGCGGTTGGGCATACCGGACGGCGAGGCGTTGTGTGCATTGTGCACATTGTGCGTGTTGTTGTGTGCACCATGCGTGTTGTGCGTGTTGTGTGCGTTGTACGCCGGGCCTTGGGGGCGTACATTGCTTGCCTGGGGCCTGGCGTTGTCACTTGCAGAGACCGTGGCCGTGGACGGAGCTGCTAACGTTGAGTCCGTGGTTGCAGGTGTGTTCACTGCCGTCGTGGCCATAGAGCCTGCTGCCGAAGCGGCAGTCTGAGGCTTGGCACTGCCACTGGGTGCCGCTGGAGGCGTCTTCGTTTTGGATGGTTCTGCTTTAGACTTGGCGAGCTCTTCTGCGTTCTGAAGTGCCTTTTCTTGGATCTGCTTTTGTTTGGCCGGATCTTTCGCAATGATGGAGATGAGGTCGCTCGGAACGGGCGTGGAAAGCTTGAAGGAATCTGCAAATTTCTTCAGTTCCTGAAGTTTGCTCTGCGCATCGGCCTTCATCTTGCTATGCCGGGCCTTTTCGGCATGCAAACGTTGTTGCGTGGCAAAATCCTTGAAATCCTTCAAAAGCGCATTCTCAACGTTCTCTGTGGCGCTCTGCTGTGCGTTGCCCTTGGCCTCTGATGGAGACGACACAGATGCCTTCGCTCCGGGGGACAAAGATGCACGACCGGATGTTGCCGCAGCTCGGAGAGATGAGGGGGTACCAGCACTAGCAGGGGTAGCAGGCTCCTTCGCTCCCGCCAGCTTTGCATCTGCCTTGGGCTCAAGAGCCTTCGCTGAGGGGGTTGACGTTGTCGAAGAAGGTCGAGCAGTCTTCGGAGCTGCGTTTTTCGCCTCTTCCGGCTGCGGCGTCGGCTGTCTCTTGCTGGAGCTGCCCTTGATCTGGGAAGAAATGATTGCTGGGTCGACAGGGACGCCTTTCACGGCAGAATGGGCGACGGGGGCTCGCCGAGCCGGGGGAGTATACTTATTATCCCGAGTGGCAGAAGCAAGCGGCGGGAAGTCCTGCTGTCTCCGGACGCCACTGTACTTGTCCTCTTCGTCACCAGCATCATCGCCACCTGCGAAATCCATCACTCGCTCTTCAGCCACGTGAGCAGTCGTGGGAGCAGATTTCTCGATGTCGCGTGCCGCCCGCTCGGCGGCCGCCAAACGCTCGCTGTACTGTGGGTGGCTTCGGTCGATGGCAGTGGTGTAAAAGTTCTCGTTGTAGTCCGTCTTGAGCCCGAAGAGGCGCTCGTTCTCGGCAAACTGATCCCATTTGCCTGTGCTTGGCGAGCTTTCCAGAGCACCATCAAACTCTCCGCCAGAGTCTGGCACCCACCGCTTCAATGTACGTTCGCCTCCCGTGCGGTTGCTCGAAATGGCAGCATCTGTCCGGAAACCAGGTCGTGAACCTGTTTCAAACAAGCAGAAAATGGTTAGATACCGGAAAAACCCCCCAGACTTCTACGGACAGCCTGTCTCGGACCAGGAGAGGAAGATGTGCAGCAACAGCTTACCATTCTGCGCCCGACCGGGCCCGTTGTTATCTTTGCGTTGGGGAGGCATGTTCGAGTCTCGTTTGTTGCTCCCATTCATGTTTTCCGCAGGTGGACGTCGAGGCGGGACCATGTTCCAGAGACTAAAAAAGGGTCGCTGGGTTGGTACGTTTCATCAACTCTGGCTGCAGCCCCGAGCGCCAGCTGTGAAGATGTCTGCCGAAGAAGAAGGAGCCTATGGAAACCCTGTTAGAAACATCCGTATTAGAACTCGCCTGGATCGTTGGCAAGAAACAAAGGCGAAGGCAAAAACATACGTCAGGTCCAGCTGGCGAAATTGTCAGACAGCTTGTCAAATGCTGATTGACGGCCCGTACAGTTGCTCAAGATGCGTTTCGCCGCAGCGGTGAAAGGAGCAACGGACACAAAGTAGAACCTCGGTCGATACGTGCAAAATGCACAAAGGTTGCTGCGTGCCGCAGACTTGATGGAAAGGCGTCGGTCAAAGTAAGGTACCAACGGCACCGATGTTGAGCAGGTATCCCGGACGGAGATGCGCTGATCTGTCAACAACGGCGAAGCCAAAGGGCATACGATCCGACTAGAAATAGAGCAGAGACAGTGAATCGATGGCCTCGTCCATGTTCGGGCTGACCGAGCGCTGAAGAGGGTCCGGGGGAGGGGGAGCTCCGGCTGTTGCGTGAAGCTCTCCCGGGGCGGGGCAGGAGGAGTTGATGGTATGGCACGGAGTAGGAGGCTGTTCGGAGTCGGTGCAAAGGGTCGTGCAGGCGTCGAAACTGAGGCGAGGATCGAGGTTGTCGATTCGCTGATCGTCGCTCGGGAGCTGCTGGGCTAGCCCTTTCCCGTCGATAGGGTCGGTCGGTCGATGGATCTGATGGCCGTTGATAGGCCAGAAGAGAGAGGTCGTCGAGGGAAAAGCCACGGAATTCAGCGACGGCGGAGGAACGTCGCGGAATGTGAAGGAGAGGAGCTCGGGCACGGGATAAACTGGCGAGCCAGTGCTAAAGGGGAGGAAAGTGCGGAATGGGCGCGTCGGCGACAGGAGAAATGGGCCCTGCGAGCGTCGATGGTTCTTTGTTTGCGGCTGGTGAGGGTGACCAGGAGCAAAACAAGAAACAGAGGAGGGAAAGATGGGGGGGGAGAGAATGGGTAGATGAAAGGAGAAGGTATCAAAACACCACGAAAAAAGGGGGGGGGGGGGGGGAAGGAGGCCGTTGTTGGTGGAGATGGGTGTACGAGGATTTTATTTGTCTTTTTGGGGGGCACTTTTTTATTTTATTTTTTATTTTATTTTACGCCGCAAGGAGGGGAAGGTGTTTTTTCGTGCCTGGGGCGGATTTGGGGTTCCTGCCGTTTTCTGACAGAGGAAACGGCGGAAAGTCCAAGGCGGTCGCAAACCCTTTGTCCGCCAGTGATGCGACAGAGGGAAAGAGCAAAATACTGCCGAACTGCGCAAAGCCAAATCGGCAGAAAAAAAAGGCCACAAAAAAAGGAAGCAGAAACAGCGAACGGGAGAGAGCGTCTGGTGTCTCACACTACGGAGTGGGGCAGAAAGAGCTCCCTGGTTTAGCGGCTTTGCCGCTGCTTTCCAGCAGCCCCATTACCCTTGTTTCCCGCAGCTTCTTTCTTCCCGGGCTCCCGTTCGTTGCGCCTTCCCCCCATACTTATATATCCAGATAAAGCAAGAGCTCGTGCTTTGCAGGCAAGCACGTTATATGCGGCAGGAGCAGTGACGCAATGGACACACGGGCAAATACGTAGTATAGAGGCTGGTGTTTCTCGATGAAGAAAGAGCAAGGCAAAGCACAACATGCACAGAGGCTCCCATGTTGCCACGTTGCGCAAAGATACGGCAGCAGTTCGCATGAGGGGAGCAAAGGGCCAGAGCCTTGGGGAAAGACTGGACTAACCCAACGGCTGCCGTTTTACTGGCTGGTTGCAGCGAGGGCCTGGGGGCCCTACATCTGGTTGGTGCACAGCTTAGCACGAAAGATGCGACGCCAGGAGAGTCACTGCAAGCTGGTTGACTTGATGGGTAAAACCCGCTGTAGTTAGCACCTCGAAACTGACCAGCGGGGGAAAACGGTTCAATGCGAGAAGATCTCCAATGACGTCGTAGAAGGCATGAAGTCATCTATTTACTAGCATACATAAAGCGAAAGCAAGCCATACATGGCCATAAACATATCAACAAAAGAAACCAGACACAAAAAAAAAAAACGGTATCCAAAAACCCAAAACGCGCTGTCTACATGATGGTGCAATCGTTGTCCCTGTTGCTCTGTTGCTGAGGCCGCGGGGGCTGTGATGCGTACACGCCAACGCCCGGCGTGACATATGGCCGCCCGCTGGCCGGCGACACTCCTGGCCGGGGCCGTGGAGAGGCTGCGTTGTACCTGCCATTGGTACCACTCCCGCTGGCCACCACTGGCCTGTCCGAGCCCGGTGCACCAGGCGGCGGATGGTACGGGGCCTGCTTTGACGCCTGCTCATAGGATGGCGGTGCTTCATCGCCGTCGTCAGCATCAGGGTCAGCAGGCCGATGAATCGGTGGTCGCGCCTCGAGTGGTGGCACCAGCGGCCGGACATGCTGTTGCTGCGACCGGCGCGGGGGCAAAGTAGGCTGCTGCTCTTGTTGCTGTCGTCGTGGGGGGAGTGGCGGTTGCTGCTGCTGCGAACTTGTGCGCCTATGGGAAGCTGTGTTCCCAGAAGCGACAGACGCCGAGCTGCGTCTCGGTGGTGCGAGAGCGGGAGAGCCAGAGCTGTAGCGCCCGCTGCCAGCTGCATTGTTTGGCTGTGATGCGTTGGACGCGGTGCCAGGCTGGCGCGCCTGCTGCTCAATGAACTGCTCTGAGAGCTCGCTTTCACGCCGCCGCCGCGCCTCTTCCGCCCGTTGCCTTTCCTCCTCTTCCTCCTGCAGCTGAAGAGCCAATGCAAGATCCCGGTCCTCCTGCTCGTGATCGGGTCCCGCACCAGTGCCTTCTTCCGACAGCCCAACCGCAGTACTCTTGCCACGGGACCTTGACCGACTGCTGTTATCGCTTTCTCGCTGACCTGCTTGCTGCTGGCTGGTGCTGCCGTTGCCTCCGACGAGACGGAAATCTCCGGAATAGAACTCGGCATGCTCGCCATTGATATCAACCAGCGTTTCCCAGATGACCTCATCGTGGGTGGCATAGCCGGCGTCTGTTACCAGCGACAGGAGCTGCATTGTGTCGGGGTGGCGATACAGCGTCGAGAAATGGTCGTTCCGGAACAAGATCGCAAACGACCCCGGCCGCATTGCCTGTCGAATAACATCAAGGCCATACGACGTGAGCTGCGTGGCAGAAACATGCAAAAAGGTCTTGATCTCCAGAATGTCGTGGTAAAGGTGCTGCTCATCTTCCGACAGGCCCGCGTTTGAAGGGCTGCTGAGTTTGTCCTCCAGCTCCTCCTCGCGAAAGAGTAAGTTCTGGACATCCTCGTAGGATGCGGCGTGTCGGGACAAGGCACCGTACACGCCTTCAGTGGGCGCAGGCAACCAGCCATGTATGAGAGGAATGCCAAAGGTTGAGTAGAGCTTCATCTCACGCGTGTTCTCAAACGAGCCAGGGATTGCGCCGTCTCGCTCGGTAGGATGGAGATGTGTCAATGACGAGCGCCGGAATGCAGCCACAACATCGGATGTCGGGATGTAACGTGGATTCACGTTCATACCCGTGTCCAAGCTCTTTAAAAAGCTGTAGAGCTCGTCCACGTCGGGAAGTTCGTGCTCGCTCTCAGCTCTTCGCGTTGACATCAGCTCGTCAAAGACAGCATCGAGCAAGAGCGTCAGACTGACTTGCTCACGCGACCGCAGCGTATCGACAAGGCCCGTGGAAGCATCCGCCGGGGTTGTCAGACTGAGCGCATTGACAAGGGCCACAAGTGGACAGGGCCCATTGGCGTTCTGGAGGAGAATGGGCGATACCCGCGGATTTTTGGCTGCTCGCGCGTCGTGCCAAGTGATGTTTTTGATCTGGTAGGTTCCGCTCGGGTCCCTCCCCGCAGGCGTTGACACACGCGGCGCTGTGTGCACGTCGTCTCCAACATCGAGCATACTCCTGACCGGAGGTTGTGAGGAAGGCCTTTCTTCTCTTGGCGCCGTCCTTGGTTCCGCGTCGCCCACAACGGGACCAGCGGTCTCCTTTGTACGGCCTGTCTGGCTGTCTTGGCGACTCTGGCTATCATGGGTTTCCGGGACATCTGGAGTTGCTGTTGGGGAGTCGATTTGAATGAGTATGTCCGAGGCGGGCTCGGGAACAGCCGGGGCGGAGCTACTTTCCGCAACGGTCTTCCCCTTCGCAGTGTCCTTAACCGCATCCTCGTTCTTCGGCTCGGGAGCGTCATCTTCATCGTCCGTGAAATTCTCCCACGTACTCTGCCTGGACAGCGGCTGGAGGGGAGGGGAGCCCTGCACATCGACCAAGTTCCAGCCCTCGCCAGAAGCTTCCCCGTCTGGATTGACCTGAACAGCGGCTGCTGCCGGCATAGATGACGGCGCAACGTCGTTCCATCCAGCGCTGTATTCTTGAGCATCGAAGGCATTGGTTAATCCAGCGCCTGCGCGCTGCTGCCCCGCAATCCGGGCGTCTGCGGGGGACGGTTGCCGCGAAGGCCGTTCGGAGGATCCTTCCGAGGCAACCCAGACGTTCTTCACGTCGGGGATAGCCACAGGCGGAGCAGGAGAGGTTCGCCTGCTGCTCTCAGGCAAGGCTGGCTGCCAAGGGTTGTTGTCGGGCTCATTCAAGCTGAGCTGGGCGAGTCCCGAGGACGGAGGCGGCAACGGAATCGGAGGGCGGTCCGCGGGAATGGCGAGGGAAGGAGGGACGCCGTCTGGGAGCGCCTTTCTTTTGAAGGGGTTCGTCTCGTTGGCTGTAGCCGATAGGGCTGCGGAGCCTGCTGCTCCTGTTGGACTCCCGGCGGACAGCTCGGCAGGTTGTTGCTGCTGTTGCTGCTGTAGCTGCGGCGGCTGCGGCTGCTGCTGCTGCTGCTGCTGCTGCTGCTCTGGTTGTCGCCATACAGATTCCTCCTCTGCCTCAAAGTTTGCGTACTGGTTTGAAGGCGTAGGAGGGACGGGCTTGCGGCCAGGTCGGAGGATGTCGGGAACATCGTTTGCGGTGAAGCCGGCGCGGCCGCTGTCGGCATTGCTAACGGGAGCGGCCGCACTCCCTAGAGGGAGGACTTTTCGGGTCACCATTGTGTTAGGCGACCAGAAAGATGCGAATATATCGTTCGGGGTGTGTGGTAAGAGAGGTGTCGTTTCTCAGGTGCGTTGAAGAACGTCCAGAACCTGATTCGTCAAGGGAAAGCAGATGGCGCAGGAGCTGGTTACGTCACTCCCGCAGGCCGTTGTCGCAGGCGCGTGTATGGGGGGGGTAGGGGTTGATCGAAAGAGTGCGCAAAGACACGGACGAAAAGGAGAAGCAAAGAGGAGATGAAAGAACAGTCGCAGTCGCTTGCGAGACGGGCTGGTGCTCCGTTATACAGAGGCTCCTTGGGGAAAGACCAGCTGTTGAGGGGAGGCGTTTGACAGCCTGCCTAAGGAAAAGTGGATCGGCAGCGCCACCCAGAAGTTCAGCGGGAAAGCGCGAGAGCAACGAGAAGGCGCGAGCGTTCAGCTCAAGTTCCTTCCCCTAACACACAACAGTTGGCAGGAAGGTGCAAAGTGGCGTAAACAGGAAAGAGTGCGTAATACGATGAACATGCTTTCCGAAAGAGAAAGAGGGGAAAGGACACAGAAAAGGCGTCGTGGGACAGCTAGGCAGCAGAATTGTTACAGGCAGGTAACAAATCGCAGCGAGGTCTACAACGGGACACTGCCGCTTCTCGACTAGCCAGCAGCGAAACGGTGCGACCGCCACAAAGCAGAACGGCTTTACGGCTTGCTCCCGCAGTCCGTCCAGTTGACAAAGGGAGGGCTCCCCCCAGAGGCCTGCTGATCAGTGCACTAATGGACACGGCTATGGCCGCTGAAGGCGAATTTGCGTACAGCCTCAGCCTAACTAAGCACAGCCTCGGCACTGAACGCGAGACGCTGATTTGCACAAACCTCTGTGACGACGACCACCAGAGGCAAAGAACGCAATGGAAAAGAAAGGCAAACGAATAGATGCACAAAAATTAAACTACAGTTTGACGCGCGCCTTGAGAATCGTTAGGTGCCTCCCCGCCTCGCGAGGCCGTTTTTCGTTCTTCATTGGCCCTCTGCCACTCCCCTGCACGAGGATACCACCCCTCCGCTCCCCCTTTGGCCCTGCCAGCCCCATCACGACGCTGCCAGGTTGAGCTTCCGCATCCGGTCACACGACTTGGTCTCGTAGTTGTGGTACATCTCCATCTTCTCGGCGTCCTGGAAGATCCAGCCCTGCGCCTCGTACCGCAGCCGCTCCTTGTGCTGCTGCTCGCGCTCGCACTGCGCCCGCAGCGTGCGCGCCAGCACCACGTCTGCGTAGTTGTCCAGCTGCGAGAGCTTCTGCGGGCTGTCGCCAAAGCGCCCCAGCTCCCGCGGGTCCACAAAGTACCGCACGCCCGTGCCGGCCGTCTGCCGGCCGTGCGTGTACGGCGGCGTGGCTGCATCAAACACCATGCTCGGCATCTTGGGCTGCGACGCCAGCCCGTCGCCCGAGAAGAGCGACGACAGCAGCGGCAGCACAAACACCAGCAGAATCGGCAGCAGGCCGAGGAGCGTCGACACCAGATTTGAGTCCTGCTGCTGCCCGGCCTGGCCCGGCTGCTGTGCCCGCGGCCGTGCGCGCGGCCGTGCCCCGCCGAACTGGTGCACTCGGAACCCGGGACCGCCTCCCATGTTAAAGACAAACTGCGGTCCTGTGTCGAAACCGCCTGGGCTGGTTAGCACGTGTTTCGTCCAAACGTCGGCCTTTTGCGTTCGTGCTTACCTCCAAACGGACCGAACCCGCCGCCACCCCCTCCAAATCCGCCGCCGCCAAAGAACCTCCGGAAGATCTCCTCTGGGCTGATCTCCTCCTCCCACATACCGGGCCCGCCGCCGCCCATCCCGCCGCCTCCGGCGCCGCCCGCAAACGGATTGCGCATGCCGGCACCGGCGCCGCCGGGACTGGGCCCGCCGCCGCCAAACCGCGAGTCTGGGTCGGTGCCAAACCGGTCGTATCGGCTGCGCTTGTCCTTGTCGCCGAGGATGCTGAACGCGCGGGCCACCATCTTGAAGGCCTCGTCGGCGTGTTCGTGGCCGTTCTTGTCGGGGTGGGTGAGCAGACTCTGCTTGCGGTAGGCCTTCTTCACCTCGCTGTCCGTGGCCGTCTTCTGGATGTCGAGGATCTCGTAAAAGGCCGTGGCCTGGCAGCGCCGGATGCGCAGCACGGCCGCGGCCTGCTCGGGGGTGTGCTTGCGCTCCTGGTTGCCTTGGTTGTGTTCGCGGTTGCGGGCCCGGTCACCGCCGTTGCCGGCGTCCGCCCCGGATGCTGTCGCGGGAGGCATCTGGTCGACGTGTGCGTGATGTGTGTGGTGTGTGAGGTGTGTGAGGTGTGTGAGGTGATATACGAGGTCGGGGTGTGCGTCGTGGGCGAGATCGACCGCGAGCCGAGCGAGAACAGAGGTCGATGCGATTCCGACCAAAGGCCGCCGCACGCCAAATCTCCGTCTTCCCCTCTTTGCACGTTGCGCCGCGACTCGTCAAGCCGACAGACGAAAGCGAGGCGAGCGGGGTGGGGATCGTCGGGGTCGGGCAAGATCGTTGGGATGGCCACAGGGGCTGGCACTGGCCGAGGAATGCTCGTAGGCACAACGGGCGCTGCAGTGTCCGGACTCGCAGAAAAACGCGGACTTTTCGATTCGCGCGCGATGGTTGGTCGCAGGGTCGTCGGGCCAAACAAAAAACACGATGGCAGTATGCACGGCAGCGAGTGGCCGTCGGAAGCAAGACAGTCGCCAAAAAAAAAACCCTCCGACACAAAGAAAAGAGGACACGGCGCCTCCTCACAGGGCCAGGGGGGCCAGTGGATCGGGGGGGCCCGTCTTCCTAGAGGGCCCTAAAATGCAGGATTAGTCATTTTGACAGGGGGGCCCTTTTCTTTCCGCGCAGTGGGGACCGGGGACGCTGGGCCCTGGGCCTGCCGAGAGAAAAACGACGTCACTCTGGCTTCTGACAACCTTTGCATCCCGTGCGCGACCACCACCTCCCCCCAATGGCTTCCAAGGACCATTCATCGCTCCCGCAGCCGCCCGCGCCGGCGGACGCGTCCATTGTTGCAGCGCCGACGCCTCCGCCCTCTACCTCTCTCCTGCAGAAGCTCGACGCCTGGGGCTGTAAGTGGCACAGCGATGCTGCCATTGCTGAGAAGTGATTTATTTCTTGCAGACAACTGACACCAGATTTTCCTCCTGCATACAGCCTCGGCTCTTCCCCCCATGGGCCTTGCTACGCTTGTCGCTGCTCTCCACGCACGTCCCCTCCAGCCGTTCCCGCTGCTCTTCGCGCCCGCCCTCCTCTTTGCCGGCTATGTCAACGTGGCCGGCTACGCCATCGACGCTGCCGGCATGAGTGCCGCCTGGAGTGGCCTGTACGTCCTCTTGTCCCTGCGGTCTCGCCGTGCCGCCTCCACCTGGACGCCCTCGGTGCTGCGGACGTCCACGCGCCGGACGCAGACCCCCGCGCGGCGCGTTGTTGGCGCCGCCGCGATGGCGCTGGGGACCGTGAACTGTGTGGCCGGCGGCGTCACCTATGCCGTGACCGGGGACCGCGCGGCCGAGGCGAAAGCGCGGCAGGAGCGGGATCGATGGGGCTCGGCGTGATTGCCCGCTCTCTGGCAAGACGATGTATCTTGAAGGAGAAGAAAATGGCAAAGGTGATCATAAGATAGAAACAGGCTGAACACTGGTGAGGAGGGCCCTGTATCAAGAAAACGGGAGTTTTGGGATATCTGGTCATATAAGGCGGGAGGGGATGTACTGGTAGACAAACTTGAGATAGCATGCATGTAAAATACGCAGACACGTTACAAGACACGGTCCAAATCAATTGCTGTGATGTGCAGGCGAAAGGGCGGCTCGTATTTGGTGTGCCTGTATGTATGCTGTCAAAAAGGGGAGCCGTGCTTCAATAAGTATACTAACGAGCAAGCAATCTGTGTGGCACACACTCTGGTCGCTCAATGCTCCTCCCTCCCACAAAGGAAAACCTCTCAGCTCTTGATAAGTCTCCTAGCCAGGGCCCGAGACGCAGCTCGTATGAAGCCCAAACAAAACAAGAAGAGGAGGAATTACAAAGGAAATAAAACCAGGGAAAAGGAAACCAGACAAAGGAAATATAGACAAAGGAAACCACTGAACCAAGGGTGTACCTTCACCCAAAAACGCCTGTCCTTGCCGATGGAAAAACAAAGGAAATAGGGTTAGGCTGCCAAGAACACAAGGAGAAAGTTCAACATGCAGATCGGCCTCAATGCGATCAGGCAGCTATAGAAACAGCCGGAACTGCTGGTCAACGCCGATTCGGCGCCATCTTGAACCCCGACAGCATCCAGATGAACAGGACCGTCATGGAGAAGAAGGTGGCGCGGAGAAAGCTGGGGACCTGAAACCGGAGAGCAGCATTGGCCGGGACCAGCGGGCCAAGCGGGATGCCCGCACCGGTGGCGTTGGCCTTCTCGTAGAGGTCGCGGATGTCCAGATCCGGGTTGGTCAGGATGGCGCCAATGCTGGCCAGGTTGAAGGTGCGGATGTAGGAGACGTCGCAGTCGCGCACTTTGCGGCCGGCATAGGCCCTGTACTCGTCGGTGATGATGTTCGTGTCCCATCCGGACACCTTGCGCACGACGGCCGCCACGCAGCCCGTGCGGTGCTTGCCGTGATTGCAGTGAATGAGCATTGGGTAGTTCCGGCGATCCAGCACCAGCGTCAGAATCGCTTGCATGGTTGGCAGTGGGATATCCTCCTTCTTGGTGCCCTTCATGCTGAACATGTGGTGCTGGATGTGGTTCTCGGCCATGAACTGTCCGTACCCCTCGGTAAAGTTCTTGTCGACCAGCGTGCTGCTCTGTTAGAACAATGCAGCAGTGGGAGCAGGACAACAAAGAACAGAAAGCGACTTACACAATCGATTTCAAACCGAGCTGTTTCAGAAAGTTGTAGTTCTCTGGTTTCGGATAGCTACTCCGGTACAAGCCAGGAAGAATGGTTCCAAAGTTGATCGGGGCTCCTCCTGGCATCAGGGTAATAGCATCGATTTCTTGTTCCGGGAGCAAGGCGCCTGGACAGGTTAGCAAAACAGGTCTTAGCTGTAGTTCCCCATCCTTTGATACATGCCTTCAGGGACCAGTCCGGGAATCACGGCGTTATTGAAGAGGACGTCGGGGGATGACGACAGGGCAGACGAGTTGGTGGACGAGGCGACGCTGACACGGCTACTGCTGCTGCTGCTGGCGCCCGCCAAGATGGTCCCCGTTTCCATGCTGACGGATTTGATGCTGTCCCCTGCGCTGACGACAGAATTGGCCGCTCTTGTAGCGGGCTGCGAATGGGTCATGGCGGCGAGGCGCTCCCGCGGCTCCTGAGAAGCTCCGGTCTCGTCCCCGAACGTATGGGTTGTCCGTTTGGTGGCCATTGTTGTCGAAGGAAAGTCGATGGAGACCCTGAAGTGCGAAAACGAGTGAAGAAGCAATTGTGAAACAAGAAACCGACTGCCTTTTGATGGGCTGCAGGGAGTCGAAGCAAAAAATTAAAAAAATTCCAGAGAAAACGAGAGTCGGATGGCAAGGTCGAGTGACGAGAGTCGCGGGTCAAAGAACAAGGATCAGAAGACGAGAGTCAAAAGACAAGAGGCCGGGGGTTGAGGGTCAGGAGATGAAAGTCGATAGGCGTTCCACGAGTGAAGTAGACCACTGGAAAAAAAAACTTGCTCCTTCAATGCAGACCACGGCCAGAAGGCGTATCGTGCCGCAAAGGAGAGCCGGACGGAGAACCGTCAGATGCCCGCCTCTTAGGAAAGAGGGCACAACGGCGAGAGCGTGACGTGGAGATGCATCTTGTCGGCGCGTCCCAAATCAAAAGGAAGGAAGGGGAAAAGGAGGACGACGGGAGATGAGCTCCAGTCGATGTAAAAGGGCGAAATGAAGCGAAAGAGAATCGAGTTCAACACTGCCTGAACAGAGGCTTTGATGATGAGATCGGATCAAGTCGATGAACGGATGAAAAGACAGAGCGAGAGTCGCCTGCGCGTCGGATGCGTCGTCTGTTGTGTTGTGCCTTGGGGGTTCACCACGCGATAAGGTTGTGTTCCAGACAACGGGATTTGATGCAGAAAAAGAAAAAGCTGTGGGGGAGCGGGGGGCGCTTGGGGGGAATTTTGGGGGTCGCCGACGCTGCCGTGGCGGCTGAGGGCGGAGGTGCACCGTGCACGTGAGATGGCACGTTTTGGTCACGTGGGGGCCATGATGACGCTGGGCAGAGCGGCGTTTTGCATCGGCCATGACGTTGCGCAGGATGACAGAGCGATGGATAATTTGCCCAGAGAAAGAAGGATATGGGCATGGACTTTGGGTGTGTGCGCAGTGCCATGCGGCAGAGAATTGCCAATCCGATGAACAGCAGGGGTGTTATCTAGATTTGCGATATCGGCAGACGTGGGCAGTGCTACGCAATGTCGGGTCATTTTTCAAAACCCAGGAAACAGCAGGTGGTAATTTTTTGAAAAATAAAGAGAGAAAGAAGACAGTTTTTTACCAGTAACATTATACAACTGTAATATAAGATACACTGGCAACACGCTCGCAGGAAAGACGCTGGGTGATGCTAAGCTTCAGTGGATCCAGGCACCATAGACGGCCCGTGCGTGAGATCCACCGCACTAAGGGGCCAGAGCTGCGTCTGTGCTCCATGAGAAAAGGGGAAGCAGGAGGTTTCGTCGTGAGAGGACACGCCGACGAAGAGACAACGACGACGACCGAGGCGAGTTCGATCGTCTATCGACCAAAAAAAGACAAAAAAAAAACGCACTCTCTCGCCATGGACCAGGCAGACATCCCCGCGCTGCTGTCGCGGCTGGCCAGCGACGAGGATGCGGCGCGCAAGATGGCCGTGTTCAAGCTGCAGTCGTCGATCAACGACCCGGCCTTTGCCGACGTGTTCATCTCGTCGGGCGGGCTCGTCATCCTGCGGCGGCTGATCCTGGCCACGGGCGGAAACACGCTGGCGTACGCGCTGCAGTCGCTCAGCCGCCTGCTCGAGGTCGACATGGGCTGGGACATCTTCGAGGGCCCCACGTCCGGCGACCTGGTCGAGCGCATCGTCGAGCTGGTCGTCACCAACCCGCTCGTCAACATCCTACGCGGCGCCATGAGCATCCTGGTGGCGCTCGTTGGCCACCGCCAGGCGTCGTCGGCTGCCGCGGTCGTCGCCACTGCCACCGCCGCCCCGGGTGCGGCCGTGGACAACGACGACGACAACAACGACGACGACGACGCCACCCCCGCCACCATCACGACACCCCGCATCAGCCCGCCGGCCAGTTTTGGCTTCCGCGCGCTCAAGCCGGCCGTGGCCGTCTACCCGCAGTTCTTTGAGCTCGTCGTCCAGCAGCTGCAGTCGGCAGACCACGCGCTGTGCGCCAACGCGCTGATGCTGGTCAACGCGCTGATCCGCGACGCGGTGTCGAGCGACCCGCCGTCCGTGTCGGCGGCCGGCACGGCAGCGCCGCCAGCGCCGTCGACGGCCGCCGCCAACGAGGACTGGTCCAAGATGATCAAGCGGCTGCAGGACCTCGGGCTCATCAAGGCCGTGTACAACCTGATGCAGAGCTCGGCGCTGCAGGACCTGGCCCACCCGCTGCTCGAGTTCCAGTCGCTGACCAAGGTCATCCTGCGCAAGTGGCGCGAGGTCCGCGTCGACCCCGAGCGGCCCGAGCACCGCCGGGCGCTCAAGGGCCTGCACCTGGCCAGCGCACCACCGGCGCGGCCGCAGGAGGGGAGCGCCGGCAGCGACGCGGGCACGACCACAGCGTCCACCACAACGGCGGCCACCGCAACAGGCACAACCACAGCCGCACCAGGACGAAAGGCCAGCCGGCGCCACAACCCGGAGAAGTGGCGGCGGCTGGGGTTCGAGACGGAGAGCCCGGCGGCCGAGTTTGAGGCGGCCGGGTTCCTGGGCATGATGGACCTGACGGACTACGTGCGCAAGAACGAGGACGGATTCCAGAAGCTGCTGCTGGAGCAGTCGGCGCGGCCGCTGCGCGAGCGGTGCCCGGTGGCGCGGGCCAGCCTGGCGGTGTCGCTGACGCTGTACGAGCACTTTGAGGTGGACCGGTCGTCGGACGTGGACGACCTGTTCAGCCGCGACCTGCAGGGCTACTACCAGAGCCTGGACGGGGCGGGCGGCGGCGACATGGACCACGGCAAGGAGGCGGACCGCATCTTCCGGCCGCTGCTGCTGCAGTGGTCGCGGCTGCACACGGCCGGGCTGCAGGCCTTCTTCCGGCTGTGGAAGGCGACGGGGGCGGAGCGCGACGATTTCGAAAAGGTGGCCGAGCTGATGCGCATCCTGGTGGAGCAGGTCGTCGGACAGGCGGGCCGGACCAAGGACGTGGCCGATGTCGAGGAGGAGCTGCAGGAATTCGAGTGCGCGCGGCTGCGCGAGCTGCAGATGGGCCTGCTCGAGCTGTCGTTTGAGGACCAGTGGGGACAGCACCTGTACCAGGTGCGCGAGGAGCTGCGCATGGAGGCGCTGCAGTTTGCCAAGGAGCAGCGCATCCGCTGCCTGCTGCAAGGGTCGTGGTTCTCGCGGCCGGTGCCGCGGCGTGACCGCGAGGCGGCCGCGGCGGCGGCGGCAGCAGCAGCGGCCAGCAAGGGCGACACGGACAACGACGAGGCGACGCCGCCGCCGCCGGCCAAGCGGCCGCTGTACACGGCCAAGGGCTGGCGGTTCGCCAAGCTGTCGCACAACCGGCGCTACCTGCACTACGGCGACTTTACGCAGCCGGCGCCGCCCGGCCAGGACCCGGGGCTGGACGCGCTGCCGGAGAAGATCGACCTGAGCACGATCAGCTCCGTGGTGTCCAACGTGTCGGCCACGGCCAGCGACCTGGGCAGTATTAGTGGCGGCGGCGGTGACACGAAGCGCGGCATCAGCGCGCTGGCCGCGGCCAAGCGCCGGTCGGCGGCCATGACGACCACAAAGATTACCGTCTACGCCCTGGACAACAGCGGCGGCAACAGCAGCAGCGGCGCTGGGCGGGACGCGGCGGCGGACGGCGGCGACGCGGCGGCGACCGGCGATGGCCCGCGCGAGGTGGCGATCCTGACGCTGCACCCGGCGAACCACTCGCTGGCGTCGGAGTGGTTGGACGGGCTGCTGATGCTGCTGAACCAGGCGCCGATCACGGCCGAGACGAACAAGCTGGTGACGCTGGTCAGCGACTACGGGCTCAAGATCCGGCTGCTCAACGTGCGTCTGGAGGCGGTGTACGCGGGGCCGCAGCCGGGGGCCGGGGCGGTGCCGAGCCGCGAAGGGCTGGACGACGACTACTACTACGAGATCTGAGGGGGAGGGAGAGGACGAAAAGGAAAACGGCGACGGTGAACGGACGGTGAACGGACGGGGGAAAGGACCGGCGTGGGATGGCGAGGGCGGGCGGATCTGCGTTTGATTTGACTGTGTGGTTTTTTCTGTGACGTTTTTGAATGGTTCTGAGCCTTGCCAGGCTGCCGTGTCCGTCGTGGCGGACCTCTGCGCCTCTGTATAAAAGATACCCTTCCAACGATGCAGTGTTCGTGACAGTGGATGCTGGAGCTTCAGGCTACAGGGGCATTCAGGGATCTACAGGGAGCTACGGGGAGCAATAGAGAGCTACAGGGAGCAGCTACAGGGGGCCACAGTGATGCGCTAAACCCGTTGCCCGGCCATGATTAGCCCCCTACTAGCTCAGACACTATGCTTCCACTGCTCCAGCGCATGCGCCAGCCAACTGCGCCATCTGCGCCCGCCAGCCGCATCGCTGCTCATGCTCAACCACCCCGTCCATGCGATGAACGCTGCCGCCCCCCGAACCCCCCGCCGGCGCCCGCCCGCCACGCGCCGGCCGCCGGCCGCCCGCACGCCGACGTCGTCGTCCTCCGCGCAGTCCGCCGCCGCCGCCGTCGCGGCCGCCGCCTCGCCCGCCTCCGTCACCCCCGGCCGCGGCAGCCGCGGCGCCTTTGTCGACGGCCAGTGGTTCTGCGACTGCACGCCGCGCCGCCCGGCCGTGCTGCGCGAGACCCGCAAGCCGGGCGTCAACCGCGGCCGCTGGTTCTACACGTGCCCGCAGGAGCGCCGGCGCCAGTGCAAGTTCTTTGTGTGGGAGGACTATGCCGGGGCCGTACAGGGCGGTAGTGGTGCTGGCCCTGTCGCAGGCGCCGCCGCCTCCCCATCCTCTGCACGGGCCACGCGAGTGGCGGCTGCGCGACCCTCCTACCGCACGTCGATCGGCCGCCGCAACACCCCGCCGGCCGAGCGCCTCGAGGAGATCCGCACGCCCGTCGCCCAGCTGCCGCTGCCGCCGGCCCCGGCCCCGGAGCCGTCGGCGCGGCGCAACCGCATCTTCACGACGCCGACCAGCGGCCGCGCCGGGCGCCAGTACGCCCTCATGGAAGAGGACTATCCAATCGACGACGGCAACGATGGCGACGACGCCGAAGCCCGCGCCAACGGATACTACCATGACGACGGCGGCTACTACTGGCAATCGCCGTCGCCGCCGCTGCCGTCCACGCCCACACCGTCGCGGACCCGCGCCGCCCCGGAGCGTCCGCCTGCACCGGCGGCCCCGGCTTCGGTCCCGGCTCATGCTCCGGCCCCAGAGCCGCCCCATGAACAGCCCATCCAGCGCATCACGCAGTACTTTGGCGTCGTCCGGCGGTCCGGAGGCACAGGTGGCGGGTCTGGGAACAAGAAGCCCGACACGGCGACAACGCCCACGCGGCTGCCCAGAACCAGGACTGCTGCTGCTGCCACCGCCGCCATGCAGCGGACGTCCTCGCCCGTGCCCAAGCGCGAGCCGTCCGACTACGGCGACAGCAGCGTCGACAGCGACATGGAGCGCGCCCTGGTGGCGCTCGCCGACCACAGCGAGCAGGCCATTCAGCGCAGCCGCCCCAGCGCCGCCCAGGAGTCGGCTGGCCGCAATACGGCCGCAGACGCAGACCGGATGGACACAGACGACGCGGGCCGCCCGGGCGGCATCATCGTGCCGGTGCCGCTCCACCGCCACCCGAGCCGGGGATCCGCCTCGTCGACAACAGCAGCCGAGACAGCAGTGCCGGCCGCCACTGCAGCTTCTGCCACTGCTGCCGTCGCCGAGGCGCCACCGGCTTCGCCCACGCCCACGCCCCGTCGCCGCCGCGGCCTGCTCATCGCCTCGGACGAGTACGCCGCCGCAACGCAGCAGCACATTTACTCGGCCAACGATGCCGACCAACACTCGTCGCCGCAGGCGCCCGGCCCCGACTCGGCCAACACGTCCTTTGCCTCGGTGTTTAGCCGGCGTGCCGGACGCGTCACCCGCAGCGGCGGCGGCGGCGGCGGCGACGCCCCGTGGCTGGGCTCGTCGCAGGACACCCAGGCGTCGGCGGCCACCACGGCGGCCACCACGCCGCCGTCGTCGTTCCGGTCGTCGGGCATCTTTGGCAGCGCCGACAGCCGCAGGCGAACACGAAGTGCGCGGGACCGCATCACCGGCGACGGTGACCCCGACGACGACGACGATGATGACGACGGCAACAACGCTGATGACGACGAGGATCCGTTCACCTCCACGCCGTCGAGGCGCGTGCGGTTCACCCGCAACAAGCGGCCAGCGCAGCCAT
Organism: Ceratocystiopsis sp. VPRI43766; assembly: GCA_019925685.1. NCBI lineage: Eukaryota > Fungi > Ascomycota > Sordariomycetes > Ophiostomatales > Ophiostomataceae > Ceratocystiopsis > Ceratocystiopsis sp. VPRI43766. The sequence continues at coordinate 138,995 of JADHKF010000015.1, forward strand.
CGCAGCCCGTGCTCGGCTCGTCGCCCTCTTCGTCTCGCCGCACGCGCCGATGGGACGAGGACGGGGACATGCACGTCGACGGCGAGGACGGCAGCGAAGTCAAGCACGAACCGGGCAGCGCCGACGACCACCCCGTCACCGCCACGGTGCTGCAGCTGCTCGCAGACCAGCCGGTCGAGCCAAAGGTGCGCGACAAGGTGCGCACAGTGCTGAACGAGTCGTTCTCGTCGTGAGAAGAAAGGAAGGCGAGAGGAGCCGGAAATGTCGGAATCATGATACCCTGTAGATGAAATGCTTCGATTTGCACGATGATATGCATCGCCATGTGCCACCACAAAAAAAATCCGCTGCTGTAACCTGAAAATCCTTGTCGCTCTGTTCCCCATCCCATGGTATATATAAGGGGACAATAGGCTGTACCCTTTCCGCTGAGGCCGTATGCAAACCCTTCATCCCAAAAATCCCAAAAAAACAACCTGTCAAGAAACACAAAAAATGATGCTGGAAAAGCTGCTTCCAAAATCATACAGACCCGAGAGCCAACAAATCGTGGTATAGCCCATAAACCATGATAACAGTACCCCAAAAAGAACACAAAACCCCAAAACACCATCAGCGACTCACTGTTCGGCGTCTGCATACGCTCGTACATGCACCAGCTCCTCTATCTCAGTTGCCGTTATGGCGCCTGCAGCGTAGGTTGGCGTCCGTGGCCCAATCGTCTGCAGAAGCCTCTGAGCCCGCCGGAGACGCCGTGCCATGTCCCGCCCCCGCCGCCGCGCCCGGGCTTCCGCATCGTCGTACTCTTCCGACACGGACCAAGCCGATTCCTCCTCGTCTTCATCCGGACCGGCGACAGTGCGGTATATGATTGTCCGTGTCGAGAACGCAGCGGCATTTTCCGGGCTCTCGGCAAACATATTCGTGCAGTTGAACTCGTCCCATTGGTCCCAATGAGACGTTGGTCCCGCGTTCCCCTGCTTCGACTTCTTGCTGGACTGATCTGGCTCGCGAGGACCCGTCGCCGCCGCCGCCACGGCACTGCTGGTAGGCCGCTTAGGCTCCCCAGGTGCGTTGGCGGGAGCTCGAAAGGTATCCTGATTCAAGCCGGGGCGCTTGTTCTTCTTAGTCATGAGACCGCGGAGGCTCTTGAACGCTCGTCGGATGGTGTCGCCCGCAGCTTCCTGCGCCCGAGCAGACCAGCCGCCTCCTTCGCGAACCCATACCACAGGCCGCCGCGGCGGCAACGGGTGGCCGCATGCGGTACAACATTTGCCCGCGTCCGACAATGTGTCGTCTGTCGTATCGGATTCACCGCCTATCGAGTCAAGCCGTTCGATTGGGAAACCCTCCCCTCCTGTTGCCACGGCGGCCGCAGTTGGCAAATCGCCGCTGCACCGATCGGCTTCCTCTTCCCGCGCGAGCTTCCTGAGGATCCTGTGCCGAAGAGCACCCTCCCCGGCCGGGCAGGAGCAGTAGGTTGCGTCGCTCGCGATGGCCACCTCGGTCTGCCACATTGCTATTGTGAAGATCTTCTGCTGCTTCTTGGCTGCATCCGCCGTCGGCCACACGTACGGACAGACCTTGGCATGCCATTTGACCAGGTCCTGCAAGCGATACACCGGCGGTATGATGCGGCGGGCTGCCATTGGCAGTCCTTGGTGGCGGACAGCATGCGCCGCGCCCGTGACGTCGTCTACGTCCACTTGGTACGCCGGAAGCTGCGCTGGCTGCGGTCCGCCCACGGTCGCCGAGGCCACGACCACTTGAGACGCGGGCCTGCGAGACCGGCCCACGCCGCCACCTTCAGAAGAGTGTCCGGTACCCCCCTCGGACGTCGCCGCTGTTGGCGGTTTGACCATCGTGCTGACGAGATAGGCCACACGCAGTCGTGTCTGGTCCAGCGAGAGGGCGTGGGAGCTGAGACTCTCAATGCCGCAGAGGCCGTCGTCGGCGTCGTCGGCGTCGTTGACGTCGCTGGTGTCGTCGACGTCGTTGGCGCTGTGCTGCTGTGTGTGTTGTGTGCGCGGTACCGTCGAAGAAGGTGCGCCGGACGGCGATTGTGGTGAGCAACAGAGTGAAAGCTTGTTTATGCCGGCCAACGGCACGGTGTTCCCGCTGTCTTTCGCTGCACGGTCACATGCAGTCTCTGCAGGACCAGCAGCATCCCCAGCACGCCTCGCCGCACTGGCAGGGTCTGCGCCAATGTCTCCACTGGCTTCAGCGTCGGCGTCTGCTTCGGTGTCTGCAGCTGCGTACGCCCGAGACGGTGACGATGGAAATGCCGACAAGGGCGTGAAAGTCGACGATGCTGAGGATTGCGTCTGCGAAGGCGTGGACTGGTCAGAGGACGCGTGCAGGGCAGCGCTGGTCGACAGGCGTGGTGTTGGTACCGTGCTGCCGTGGTGATCGTGGTTGAATTCAAGGGGGGAAGAGCGCTGTTTTTCGTCGCCATCGTCGTGCTTGCCCAGCCGGAAGGGCTCGCCGTCCAGGCTGTTGCCGTCGTCGTCGCCGCCCAGCGCACGCCCCCAGGGCACCTGCCCGTTGTTGTGGGCGTTGTGGGCCGGCGACATTCTTGCGCCGCTCCTTCCCGGTCGGTTCTCGGCCGTGGTGGTCGTGTTTTGCGCTGGCCGAACGCTGCGATGTGTCCGCCAGCGCCCCTGTGTGATGTTGTTCCTTCTCGTTCTGTCAATCCGCCATGGTCGGGCGCCCGTGTGTGTCGGCCGCAGGCGTTTGTTCTTTCCCCAGATGTTGCTGTTGTTTCGGGAATTCGGAGAGTGGAGGAAGGTGCGATAACAAATAAAAACAGGCCAATCGAGGCAGGAAGCAAGGGGGGGCTGCCTTGTCGTCAGAATGACATCAGTGTGCAGGGCGTACGAAGCAGGCACGATGCAGGTCCGAGACAAGCACGAAGCAAGCACGTCGGAGGTGAGTAAGGGAAGAAAAGGGCCCCTCCACCAAAACGGCCAAAATGGACAAAAGGGACAAAGGCTTGCCATTTTCCCCTTCCCTGTTTTTTTTTTCTCGACTTGGCCAGGTCCACTTTTTCTGTCTCCTCCGCTGGCGAACCCCGATTCGGAGCCGTTGGAGCAGGCAACCCTACCAGGCTACGAGCAAGCCACGCCACGCTATCAGGCTGAGAAGGCCTAGTTCCGGCTATTGGCAGAAAAAAGGCATTCATCCATCATCCATTGCAACCCTGCCGCTCTATGTGCTGTCCTAGATCCGTCTATTGTCTTCCTAGCCCGTTTTCCATGCCTCCCGATACCGCCGCCTACGGCCGTTTCCGGAGCTGCCTACGACGGCTGCAACGCCTGCCACCGCGACAGCTCCCCGTCAGCCGCATCGCCGCCCAGCAGGTCGACGGCGGCAGACGTCTGCGGCTGTGTCTGCGCTCGTGTCTGTGGCTGCGTCCGCGCAGGTGACCGTGCTGCCTGCGCAGACACACGCGGCTCCTCGCCAGGGGCCGCCAGCGCCGACAAGTGCGCCGGCTTCTTCGCCACGGGCGGGGGCAGTTTGCGGCCCGTGTCCTTCTGCGTGCTGTCCACCGTGGTGGAGCGCCGGGGCAGCGCTGGCGCGGAGGACGATGCAGGCGGCGTGGCCGTGGAGGAGAGCACGCTCAGATCCTCAAAAGCGCGGGTCACGGCCCCCACCGTCGGAGCCAGCCGTGTGCTCGGCATCCCCGACACAGGCGTCGCAGACCCCTGCTTGGGCGTGCTGGTCTTGGCCCTGGCGATGCTGCCTGGAGTCGGTGTTGCGCCTCGACTGCTGTTGTTGCTGTTTGCACCGCCGCCGCCGCCGCCGCCCGTCAATGCGCCAGTCTGCCGCCGTGGCGGCGGCGGTGGCGGCGGGGTCTCCTGGCGAGCGATGGCCGCGTGGCTGATGTGCTCATACGGCGACGTGGACAGGCTCGAGAAGGAAGACAGTCGCGAGTCGGTCCGTGAACGGTTGGCTGCTGCGCCTGCCGTGGCCGCTGCAGACGACGACGACGACGCCGCCGTCGCCGCCACCGATGCCGCTGAGGACCGCGGCACCGACACCCAGTCTGGCTCGTCCGATGGCACAAACGGGTTGGGCGCCCGCTTCGGGTTGAGAATGGTCATCTGCGTGGCTGGGTTGGCCGGCGGCGGCGGCTGCACGGCCGCCTGCGCCATGCGGCCGTTGTCGAGCCACCACTTCTGGCGGTCGGAGCTGGCGGCCGGCAGCCCGGGCTCGATGGCGTCGTAGCCGATCAGGTCCTCGTCGTCCGTGTCCTCGAGCAGGGTGTTGGCCGTGGCGCCGCCGACGTCGCGCTTGCGGCGCTCGTACAGCTCGTGGCTGATCTTGTCGCGCAGCGCCTCGTCGACGCGGTTGACGGTGCACAGAAAGTGCGCGTACACGGGCCGGTGGTCGGAGCAGCGCAGCGGCGCCGAGCCGTACAGCGTCTGGCGCAGGTTGGCGCCCTTGCGCAGCACGCGGTCGGTCCAGGCGGGGATGCGCTGCTTCTCGGACGTGTCGTACTCGTCGCGGCCGACGTCGAAGCGGTACGTCGGCGGGAAGGTGATGCGGGCCTCGGAGTAGTAGGGGAAGGCCAGGCCGGCCACCATCTGCAGGTTGAGCTGGTCGTTCTCGTACAGCGTCTCGAGGTCGTGCGCGCGCACCAGGTCCAGCGCGCGGTCGCGGCCCAGGCCGATGCGGTAGTTGAAGTCGCCGAACCACAGCACGGCGTCGTGGTCGTCGATGCCGCGGTTGCGCTGGAAGCGCAGGCCGTGGTGGATGGTCAGGTAGTCGCGGTTGCGCTCCTCGTAGTTGGCAAAGCCGGCCGCCAGGTGCGCCGTCACAAAGCAGATGGGCGTGCTCGCGTAGTCGAGCCGGATCGCCACGGCGCCCTTGTTGCCAGCCATGCCCGACAGGCCCGTCTTCTTGACGCTGCCCTCGACGTTCTTGATCAGCGCCAGCGACGACGCCTTGACAAACAGGCACAGCGCCGCGCCCACGAGCTGTCCGCTGCGCAGGAGCACGTAGTGCTGCCCGCCCACGGCGTCGGCCTGGCGGTTGAGCGTGTCGCGCACGACGGCCTCCCACTCCTGCTTGCGGGTCGGGTCGCTGTTCATGATCTGCTGCGGGCTCAGCTCGACAATCTCCTGGAAGCCGATGGCGACGATCTCGGGTAGCTGGTCGGCCGACTTGAGCGGCCCGGTCGGCACCAGCCACGGCGTCAGGTCCTCGCTGAGCCCGTCGAGCCGTCCGTTGACATTGAACGTGCCGACCCATCTGCAGGGGTTAGCAGGGGAAACTTGCGTGTATCTTACAGAAAAACACCAGACTCACATCTTGATCACCTCGGTCGACGAAAACGCCGCGGCCTGCTTGTTCAGCTCGGCCGTGACGTAGTCGCTGATCGGGTCGAACAGCACGACGGGCGCCTGGCCGTACAGCCGGCCGAGCAGCAGGTCGATGGTGTTCTGCCGGCCCTTGTCGGCAAAGTTGTTGATGTACAGCCGCGTGGCCGACTTGCGCGCGTCGGCAATGGCGCCGGCCAGCGACATCTTGCCGTGGCGCGTAAACGACGACTTGAGCGCGCCCGTGCCGGCGTAGATCTTGGACAGCGCGTCGCCGTTGTCGGCCCACAGGTTGGAGTGGCGCAGCCAGAAGTCCGTGTTGGCGCGCTCGCGGCGGTGGCTCAGAAACGCCTCGACTGCCATCTGCGAGATGATGGACTGGATCAGGTTCGTGCGGTCCAGGCAGTCCAGGCAGTTGGTCCGGAACACGCCCTCCTGCTGCAGCTGCACGACGAACCGCCCACGCCCGCCGCTGCTGCCGTTGCGACTGCTATCCACGGCCGTGGCCAGATAGTAGGCAAAGCCGTCGGCCGAGTCGGCAATGTGCCGCCGGATGTCCTGGGCGGCCTCGTAGCCGGTCGGCCCGCGGGTCTCGGCGTGGAAGTCGTACTCGGTGGCGCGCAGCAGCGCGTTGTCGGCAGCAATCAGCGTCTTGTCGTTGCCATGGCCGTTGCCGTTGTCGCTGCTGGTGATGTCGCCCTTGCGGCTCAGCGCACAGTGGTGCAGGCCGTAGCGATAGCACGCCGTCAGCTCGGCCTCGCCGGCCTTGGCCTCGCTCAGCAGGTTGATGACGTGCACGGCGCCGTAGTTGGTCTCGAGGTCGGCAAAGTGCTTGTCAAAGGCCGGCTGCGCGCCGTCGGGCGACCGCGTGATCGAGATCTTCTGGTGCCCGGGCAGCAGGCCGGGCGACTGCTCCCAGAACACCGGCACGGAGCCGCGCACCTGCACGTACGAGAACAGCACGCCGGCCGGGCTCCAGTAGACCGTCTCGGTCTCGACAAAGTTGGCCACGTTGCCGTCGTCGTCGATGCCGCGCGAGTTGAAGCGCGTGCCGGCGCGGCGGCACGACAGCCGCGAGATCACCGTCAGGTACGACGGCATGCCGGAGCGGGCGGCCCCGCGCAGCGGCGCCATGGCCTGCGGGATCGTGGCCGTCTGGCAGAAGCCGCGCACGGCCGACGTCAGGATGCGCGCCGAGTCCAGCACCGCGCGCTCGTGCGGCTGCAGCCGCGAGCGGAACTGCACGAGCGGCTGGATCATAAACGAGTTCCACAGAAACGCCTCGTCAAAGTGGTCAATGTCAAACGACGCCGCGTCGGCCGACCGGTCCTGCAGCCGGTTGGTCAGGTCAAAGTCCGTGCTGTAGTAGAAGCTGCGGTTCCCCAGCAGCTTCATCAGCTCCTGGCACGGGTGCTCCAGGGGCGCGCCGCGCTGGCTCAGGCCGCCGCCGGCGCCGCCGCCCATGCCGCCCTGCGAGTACACGGACACGGCGTCGGCGTCCGGGTCCCACGGGTCCACAACCGAGTGCACGTCGTCGTACTCGTTGCTGTTCAGGCAGAAGAACTGCACCTGCTGGATCATCTCGACCGTCTCGCCCGGCCGCAGCGTGGCCACGCGCAGCGCCTGCGTGATCACGCTGAGAAACACGTCGGGGCCCATGGAGATGAGGCCCAGCGTGCCGTAGATGGGCCGCGGCGTCAGCGGCCGGTAGTCCTGCAGCATGTCCTCGGACGTCGGCGTGAACTCGACCATGCACTTTGCCACTTCACCGTGGCCGCCGCCGCCGCCGAGTCTGCCATTGCCGCCGGCCGTGGAGCTGTGGCGGAAGACGAGGGTGTGTGTCCGCGAAACAATGGCAATGGCGCGGTGGGGATAGTCGCGGATCAAGAGCTGACACGTCTTTTCGGGGTCCGGTGCCTGGCTGCCCCAGGACGGCGTGTGGGATGGGGGGTGGTAGTCCATGGTGCCGGGACGGGTCACGTCGTTGGGATGAGGGATTGACGCCGAGGAGGAGAAGATCGAGATGAATTCGCGGTGAGCAGGAGGCTGCGCCGGAGAGCGGCAGCAGGTCGGTGATTTGGCGGATCAGTGGAGCACTGGTGCATCGCAGGGAGCTCGTTCACCGAAGCCCGTCGAGGGAGCAGCAGACGCGAACAGGAAAAAGAAAAGAAGCAAAAAAAAAAACAATCCGGAACGGCCAAGGTGGTCGAAGAAGCGGTCGACAGTGTTGGCGAGGGTGCGCAGCTAGAGACCAGCAGGCGGCCGTCAGCTGTCAGGCAGGCACACGCGCAGACCCAGGCACGGACACAGACACTGGCGCGCACAAAGAAGAGCAATGGGCTCCGTGATCCGTCAACCTTGGCAAAGCCTTGTCCGTGGCCTGGCTCGGGTCCGGCCAGGGCGGGCGCTGCTGGCGCTGCTGGCGGCGGGGCCAATGACGCAGCTGGAACGGGGCCGCTGCTCGTACTGTACTGGCGCACTGTAATGCGTGGCCTCAGGCCGCAAAGAATGCTATACCGCTTCCGTAGCCCGATGCCGCCGCCCGCAATAGGGGCTCAACACTGGCCTAATCTCGTTGGCCACAACGCCCCCCCCCGCCTGCCTGCCTGCCTGCCTGCCTGCCGCCGCCTGCAGCTGCTGCATCGACACCCATCATCCGGCGCTGCCCCAACGCGTCTGAGACAAACTGCACCTCGACAGCAGCTCCCCCTCCTTTCTCGACTCCCACGCACCCCCCCTTTCTCTGCCGCCATGTCGCGACGGGCGCCGAATCCCGCCGCCGAGCGGGCTGCACAGAACCAGCAGACGATCAAGAGCCTGCTGAAGCTCGAGCCGAACAAGGTCTGCGCGGACTGCAAGCGCAACAAACGTGAGTTGGCTGGGGGCTGGGAACAGTGTGATTCCTGCTGTCGTACGTCTACTGACACACAGGCCGCAGATCCTCGATGGGCCAGCTGGAACCTGGGCATCTTCATCTGCATCCGCTGCTCGGGCATCCACCGCGGCATGGGCACGCACATCAGCCGCGTCAAGTCCGTCGACCTGGACACGTGGACCGACGAGCAGCTGCAGAGCATCCTCAGCTGGGGAAATGCCCGCGCCAACAAGTACTGGGAGGCCAAGCTGGCCCCCGGCCACGCGCCGTCCGAGGCCAAGATCGAGAACTTTATCCGCACAAAGTACGAGCTCAAGCGCTGGGTCATGGACGGGCCCAAGCCCGACCCGGCCACCCTCGATGCCGACGGCGACGACGACATGCCGCTGAGCCTCGTCAAGGAGAAGCAGACCCTCGTCCGCCGCGAGTCGCAGCGCAAGGCGTCCACCGGCGCGTCCGGCGCGTCTGCCGCCGCACCAGCAGTCGCCGCTGCCGCTGCCGCTGCCGCTGCCGCTCCGGCCATTGACCTGATCGGTGGCGACTTTGGCTCGTCTGCCTCGGCCTCGCCCCGCGCCAGCACCGCCGGCCCGGCCGCCGCCCGCCTGCCGGCCAAGGCGCCCGCCGTGCCGCCAAAGGCCACCCCGGCCGCCAGCACAAAGGATTCGCTCTTGGGTCTCGACTTTCTGGGCGGTCCGTCCGCTGCCCCCGCACGACCGTCGAGCACGTCCACGGCAGCGTCTGGTGGCGCAGCGCACGCCGGCGGGCAGTCCCGGCCGGACCTCAAACAGTCCATCCTCTCCCTCTACGCCACCGCACCGCGCGTGCAACAACAGCCGCAGCCCGCGCAACAAGCTGCTGGCGGCGGCGGCGGCGGCTTTGGCGGCGGCGGCGGCGCTGGCAGCCTGACCGATGCCTTTAGCAGTCTGAGCTTCTCGCCGCAGCCGGCCGCTCCGGCAGCCGCAGCACCGCCCAAGCCGGTCGACGCGTTCGCGAGCCTCTCGAGCCTGAGCCCGTCGCTGTCCAGCCGCTCGCCCGTGTCCACGTCGTCCTCCACCTTTGGCGGTCTTGGCGGCGGCAGCTTCTTCGACGCCAAGCCCGCCGCCGCGGCCACCCACGCGGCGTCGCCCCCTGCCAAGCAGCAGCCGTCGTCGTCGGCCTTTGGCGGCCTTGGCGGGCTGAACGCCTTCGCCTCCACGTCCCCGCCGCCTGCCGCAAAGCCGGCGGCCTCGTCCAGTGCGTTTGGCGACCTCTTTGACTTCTCGTCCTCAGCCCCGGCTCCTGCTGCACCAGCCACCACCACAGCAGCAGCAGCAGCTCCGGCCTCGACCAACTCGGTCTTCAACCTCTCTGCGCCTGCGCCGCAGCCGGCGGCCGCGGCACCACAGCGGACGGCCTCGAGCTCGCTCGCGACTGCTGGCGCGAACCTCTCTAACGCAGATGTCTGGGGCAGCGACCCGTGGAGCTCGAACAGCAACACCGCCAGCAAGGCGCCCGCGACGACGGCTGCATCGACCACGACCAACGACTTTGGCTGGGGCAGCGCCGGCGCCGGTGTTGGCGGCAGCAGCCTCGCCGGCGGCTCCTTTGCCTCGCAGAGCATTGTGCCGGGTGCCGGTGGCGGGTTCACGCCGGCGCCCAAGGTGGCGGCGGACGAGGAGTTTGGCGGATGGTCGTCGTCGACGGTGGCGGCGCCCACGGGGAACGGCGGTGCCAAGCCGGCCGCTTTCGGGGCCAACGAGGACCTGTTCTCGAACGTGTGGAACTGAGAGGGGCAGAAAACAGAGTGTGGCGAGGGCTACGGGGGTTGGAAGGAGAGGAGTTGGTAGTTGGTATCGTTTCTTTTCTGTTTCTTTTGTGCGCGGATTTCTGTTCTTGCATAGACGGGCATGAAAAAAACCAACGATGGAAAGACATACGACAGTGAGACGGCAAAAAATCGAGAAGAATTTCTTCGTTCGCAGGTAAAGCAAAGAGCATGGTATGGTACAAAGAAACCCAGCAAAAGAAAAGACGCCAAAGCAAGGATGCGGGTTGAAAAGACCCGTGGCGTCCCAGCAAGCGAGAATAATAAAGAAAGAACCCAGCCGGAAAGGTATCAAACCCATCCGTCCTCCCAAGAACGCCGTGTGCTATGCCAAAAGGTTGTGTGTTTGGTGTTGTAGTAGGATGTGATCGAATGCCGCCGCAGTTGAAGAAACTGGCGACCAACATGGAGCCCCTCGTTGTTCTGGCCCCCCTCCTCTTTAGAATATCAGCTTCGAGGCGTAGTACAGGAAGAGCACAAAGCCCGCCAGGATGCCGGCGAGCTTCAGCACGGCGACCTTGTTGCCGGACGCGGCCATGCGGGTCAGGCGGCCGGCCGAGCCCTTGAGCTGCGTCGACATGCTGGAGAAGGTGTCAGACGTCTGGTCGATCACGTCCTGGGCGCGGGCGTTGTCGTAGATATCGACCGTCACGCCGCGCAGGGCCGCGACCTTGGCCGAGAGCTCGTCGAGCCGGGAGTTGTTCTGGCGCTCGCGCTCGTAGGCTTCCGACATGGTGGCGGCAGGTGGGAGGAGGTGTAGATCCGGTTGGGGGCGACGTGAGATGTATAAGTAAATGGCACTGGGCCAGACCGAGAGCAGAAGGACAGGAGGCGGGCGTGAATAGGAGATGCGCGGTGGTTGCGAAAGTCGATGATGAAACGGGACCGGTGCGTCTCCTCCTGGCAGAGGGTGGCTGGAGCGGCCGCACCGCCACAGGGCCCCCCCGGCCGGTCTGAAAAAGCGGGGAAAGATAAGTTGCCACCCTGTCACGTGTGGCTCTTTCTGCAGTTTGCACAGCCCCGCCGTGGGTTCCGTCTTGGCAGCTGCGAAGAAGGTGGTGGAAGAAGGAAGGAACGACGGGACGGAAGAAACGGAACAGAATCGCTCGCCAGGCGCACGAGACCGCTCAGCCCCTTGCCCCGACGACCACCACGCTTTCTGGCCTCGTCATTTTTCTGTCTGCCAGTGCAAAACTCCGTCTGCTCCGGCGAACAACCCCGACCAACAAAACACCGAATCGTGCTCGTGCGGCCGCGCCGAAGCCCCGAAGCTTGCGCTTGTGATCAAACCTTTGTAGCAAACCGTTTAAATTCTTTTTTCGCGTCGCCGCCCGCAAACTCCGGCTCACTCTCCCGTCTTTCCTGTCTTCTTTTTTTTTCATTCTTCCTCTGTCACCTCTCCCGGCCTTTTCGCCCTCCATCGATCCGCTCTCCGGCGCTTGCCTCTCCTGCATCTTACCATCCTTCCACTACGGACGCCTTAGCTTGGCCTGGGCACTCAATAAGCTCCCCCACAGCGCCACGCCAACCACCTCAAATTACGGACGAATATCCTGCCCGGCGCATCTCACCTTATCAAACGACTACCCCCCTCTCTCCGCTTCTACAGCAAACAATAACCCCCCCCCCGACGTCGTCTGTTGCGTCGATATTTGTCTCGATTCTTCTGAGCGACCCTTCCGTCCGTCACCATGGGCCTCCACAACCCTCTTCCGTCGTCTATGGCGTGTGAGTAGTTTTTTTCGTGGTTGCCTGCTTGTCGTCATCTTTTTGGGGGGCCCTCTGCTAACAGCTGCTGCAGCGGAATGCAGGAAGTGCGGCAAGATCCTCGCCTCCTTCATCGACCCTCGTCAAGCCTTTAGCCCGGAGAAGATCATCCCGCCCTCTGTCCTGTCGAATGCAAAGGTAACCATCATGCTTCTTGCGCTGTGGGTCGGCGCTGTACCGTGTTCTCTCTCTTCTAACGTTTTCCCTCAGGGTCTTGCCATTCTCACCGTCATCAAGGCCGGTTTCCTCGGCTCCGCCCGCTTCGGCAGCGGTCTCGTCATCGCGCGCCTGCCCGATGGCAGCTGGAGTGCCCCGAGTGCCATTGCCACCGGCGGTGCTGGCTTCGGTGGCCAGATCGGCCTCGAGTTGACCGACTTCGTCTTCATCCTCAACGATTCCAGCGCGGTCCGGACATTCTCCCAGGCCGGCTCGCTCACCCTCGGCGGCAACGTGTCCATTGCCGCCGGCCCCGTTGGCCGCAACGCGGAGGCGGCTGGCGCTGCCAGTCTGAAGGGCGTCGCCGCCGTCTTCAGCTACTCCAAGACCCGGGGTCTCTTTGCTGGTGTCTCGCTCGAAGGCTCCGCCATTATCGAGCGCAAAGACGCAAACACTGCGCTGTACGGCCGCCCCGTCAGCGCGGCCGCCCTTCTCAGCGGCGCCGAGCGCCCACCACCGCAGGCCGCGCCGCTGCTCAACATCCTCAACTCGCGCGTCTTCAACGTGGGCCGCACTGGCAACGACGACTACTACAACGACATCCCCTCCTACGACGATCAGAGCGACAGCGGCAGCACCCGGTGGGGCAGCAGCAGCCGGCGGGGCTATGGCGACGACGTGCGCGACAGCGGCTACGGAAGCCCGTCGTGGGATCGTGATCGGGACCGCGACGACGGATACGGCCGTGGGCCTCGGCGGGCGGCGACAACGTCGTGGCGGGACGACGTGTACGATGACCCAGGACAGCGGCCGTACGGCGGCTCGCGGTCCAACACGTACAACGACTCCGGCTCGCGCTGGTCCGACAACGGCCCGGGCCGGCCGACTGCGCCCAAGCCCAACTTTGCCAGCAAGCAGTCCATGCTCAAGAAGAACGAGGCCGTGGCGCTGTTCACCTTTGAGGGCGACCAGCCGGGCGATCTGTCCTTCAAGAAGGGCGACATCATCACGGTGCTGAAGAAGACAGACAGCGACAACGACTGGTGGTATGTATTTGCTGAACGAGATGCACTGCTAAAAGAATGGGTAACTGACTCAAAACAGGACCGGCATGGTTGGCACCAGACACGGCATATTCCCAAGCAACTATGTCAAGATGAAGGAGTAGGAAGTGTTGTCAAGTCAACATGGGGAACGTTGAGGAAAGGAATGCGCTGCGTGTGGCATCTGTTTTTTTCTCGTTATGTTCCGTTATTTTATCGATATCCTTGCAGACAAGTGCTGGGAAGAAAAGGGGGTGTTTTGCTGGGCAATTCCAAGTTTTTTTTCTTCGATGTTCAGTCTCTTTGGTTATGTGGCGTCTGTGCAACCGGTTGTCTTCATGACTCTCTCGTCTCTGTGCGTCGTTTGTTTAGGTTCTTGCTCACTTTCGGTTTATGGATTTGTGAAAAAAAAAAGCCCTTTAAGATGTTTCTCAGTTTCCGCTGTTCCCCCCGACGTAATTGGCACTTGGATCGTTCGTAATGACCACCAGGTCCTGGTCCACCACGGCCCCCGGAGGTGCATACCCGCCCAAACTGGTCACGGCGGCAGCAATGTCGTGCCAGAACGTGCACGCCGTCTTGCCCACCTGCGAATCACTGACCGTGCTGAAGCCGTTGTCGCCCACGTTGAGCACGCCCGCGATCTGCTCGCTGCCCGAGTCCGGGTGGTCCCATGCAATGGTGGGTGCCAGCCACGACGACGCCCGTTTCGTGTTGGGATCGCCCGTGATGGCAAACGATGCAAAGTAGCCCTGCATGCCCGTGCCCAGCGCACCCACCAGCAGGCCGGCCGCCGGCACAAAGAGCGCAATCAGGCCCTCGAGCCAGCTGTTGATGCTCGCCAGGCTGGTGTCGAAAAAGGTCGGCACTAGGTCCGTGCCGTGCCAGCCGGGTGTCACCGCGTACTGCATGTTCCACACGCGTGCATCGCCGACGGACTCGGTGATGTGCCGCACATGGCACGTGAAGCAGCTGTCACGCAGGAACGCCTCGACGCGCGCCGACTCGGTCTCGTACGGGCTTTCTTTCTGGGCCATGGACGGATAGAATGCCAGGATTTGCTCATTGATGCTCGCTCCGTTGCCACCAGACGCAGCGTCTGCTGCAGTATAGTTTGGAAAGATGGCGTCGAGAAAGCCGGCAAATGCAGCGTCCGTGTTGAGGGTGCCGCTCACAAACAACGTTGCCTCGTCGGAGCAGTGCGACAGCACCAGAGCCTCGACGGTGCCAGAGGCATTTGCCGCCCCCGCCACCACGTGGTTGCCTGTGGCCAGCTCGAGGACGGGCAGCTGCCGCACATATGTGCCATCCGCTGCCGGACCAACGGCAAACGAGCCCTCCGGCACTGTGTCCATGAGGGCAGCATTGGCGGCGACAAGTGTGGCTGCATCTGCTGCGCGGAGGCAAGCGAGGGTGGATGCATTGGCTTCGCTCTGTCCGCTTGCCTCGCCGCATCCGGCCAATGCCGCAAAGTTCTTGAAAGTGGTTTCGAGATGCCCGGCGCGATCCCACATCCACTGGTAAGCAGGCGATTGCAGGATGGCGCGTCGAAACAGAGGCGGCAATGTGCCCCCGGCGGCAGTCAGATGATGCATCAGTGAGCCGGCGCCCGCAGACTCGCCCATTGCCGTAACCTGGTCAGGGTCTCCGCCAACAAGGGTAATGTGGTCCTGCACCCACTGCAGGGCAGCACGCTGATCCCAGAGCCCGGCGTTTGGCAGGCCGTCACGCTCCATGGTGGTGCCGGCGAGGAACCCGTATGCGCCGAGGCGGTAATTGGGCGCGACAAATATAAGGCCGCCGCCTGACTGGTGGATGAGTGCGGAGCCGTCGTAAAAGGGCAGCTCGGGTTGAAGAGCATCTTTGCTACCCATGAGGTAGCCACCGCCATAGATCCAGAAGACAACCGGGAGCTTGGGTTGGAGTGATGTGGAGGATGGCGACTGGGCTGCCCGCAGGGCTTTTCCTGGGACATACAGGTCAAGGAAAAGGCAGTCTTCGTCTCCAGTATCAAAGAGCGGGATGGGTATGCCAGAAAGACTTAAGTGTTAGGGAGGGCCTCAATAAACACGCTGGATTAATAAGTCACATACAACTGGTTGACTGAAGTGCCGACTGGTGACTCGTTTCCGGAGCCGACTATGTTGAGGCCCTTCATCGATGCCTGGATGCAAGAGGGGCCGTAGCTCCCGTCCTGCAGTGTTGTGTTTGTCTGCGGCGGTGCCGGCTTGGCCCATCGGAGATCGCCAACCGGAGGAGCCGCATATCTGATATTTTTAAACGTATATCTTCGAAAACATTAGCTACCCACTGTTGGTACAATTAAATATAGCAGCCCGCACTTACATGTCCTCGACTGCGTTGTAGCTGGTCGCCTGATACGACGCATATGGCAGCTTTAAAATCGGCAGTGTCGATCGTGGCTCGTTAGCAACGGGCGATGCTCTCGTCAAAGAAGCCAAGACGAGGCAGAAGGAAAACAGAACAAAGTGCTTGAGAGAGAGAAACGAGCCCGAGGACGCCATGCTGTGAAAGAGAGTTGGTAAACCTGGGAAAGGCAAGAACAAGGAGCACTGAAACACCGAGATGAGAAAGCCATGAAATGTTTAGAAATTTGAAAAGTAAAATATAAACAGTGTTTTCCGTCTTGCACGTTCCCCGCGACCACGGGTGATCTATGATTCTCGCAACCGGGCTTAGCGAGAGCCCGGGGAACATCTTGACGCGGACTGACTATAGTCCCCGGCAGCTCGAGCTGAAGCCGTGGCCGGTGCATTTGTTTGTTCATGGAATAGCACCCCTGCCTCTCAGGTGTCGGTTTGTTGCCGATTCTAGTACACACTGTCTTGGCCGAGTGATGTGAGAGCAAGTATCAACAAATCAGGAGCCATAGTCGCTGGTTTCCTAATTCTTGACTTTTAACTCGCACGCGCTTCGTAGTGCGTCAGGGGTTGAATCAATTTCTCTGCGCGCCAAACAGAAAACCAGTCCAATTGGAACAGCCAGTTTTGCTGCGGGTCGTGGCACTCGTTTGTGGATGTGGTGCGCCCCGTCTTGAAGAATTTCCGTTTCCTTCTCTCTGTCACTGACAATAGATCGTAGCTTGCTCTTCGCAGAGCTCTTTGAATTTGGCTTCGAATGCCAGCGCGTAGTGAGCAGCCAGACGCGCCTCTCCTTCCGGGTCGTTTTCCAGGCCAAGGCCTTCGACTGCACCAATACACTCGTGGACAAGACTGTCTTTCAACGCTGATAGTTTTTGAAATAAGTCCATCCCGGCATGCAACGCACTTTCGGGCTCCACGTATGGCCTTTCTGTCTGCACTTCTCGTGTGATAGCCGCTGTTTTGGTGACGTCTCGGGTCTCATTGTTGCGACGGGGTGGTGGTTGTGTTTCCAGTCCTTCATTGCCTTGTCTTCTGTTAGATTGCACGGTAAAAAAGAGAACCAGAAAGGATACATTGTACCTTCTACCTGGCTGGGTGTCCGCGACATATGCCGGGCGATAGAAGGAGGTAGCTCTCGCCTCGGGGGTGGCTCTTTGATAGCGCTCAATGATATGGTTGAACTATCCTCGTGTAAGAGACTCTGGCTCTGCCTGTCATGTTGTGCTGTACGTCGTCTTTTCACGCTAGGAGATTGGCTCTGGAATACAGAAGCCTGGCGTTGTGCTGTGGATGTCCAAGCGGACCCGGTAGACTCGGCAGAAGATCGTTCTCTCTGAAGCGGGCCGGCGACCGGTCCACCAAGCCCGTTGTGCGCCATTGACCGCTCTCTTTGGTAAGTCTTGTCATTGCTGTCAGTGTGAAAAGGGCTCGAAGAATAGGGCCTCTTTTCCGGAACAGAAGGCGTGGAATAGCCATAAGCTGACACTGGCACGGTCATGGAGTCATGAACTGGTTGATAGGACTGAGCTCGGAAGGCGGTACCTGGCTCTCCGGATGCTGTTGGGTGCAAGACTGGGAAATGGCTGACAGGTGTTGCTACGCCTTGGTCTTGCTGGGATAGTGGAAGGGACGTTACCGGAACCAAGAACACGGCCCCGGCAGGTGGCATGGGCTGCGGGGATTGTTGTGCAATAGGAAGAGACAGGGTTCGACTGACAGGCACTTTGGGCTTTGGGGGCTTGACTTGTGATGTGCACCGAAGTCCAAGACGCAGAAAGGCCTGTGATGCGGCTTTCAGGTCGCCTAGGCTGTAGAAGCACAGCTTGAGAAAGCAATTCCTGTCCTGAACGTGTTAGCGACCGCGTTGGCAGAATCACTAAAGCTTTGGTTTTAACTTGCCTGGGACCCTGTTTGTGACTGTGATTGCGAGCGAGCAAATTCGCGGCCAGCTCCAACTTTGGACGGTGCGGTTGGGTCGGTATAAAGCAGTGTAGCTCGTGTTGGCGGTACCAAGCGGATCTCGTGGCTAGACGAGAGAAGCATGTTGATGTCGATAGATTTCTGGTTCTAACGTTAGAATAAGACTGACCAAAGAAAAAAACGAGAACATACCAGTATTTTCGTTCCCTCTACTACACGGAGATGGTAGGCCTCCTGATCGCTATTATTCGAGGGTGCAGCCGGCGGTGCCATCTTTGCCACAGACCTCGATCTTGTCTGCATTGACGTCTGTGATAGCGATGGCACAGATGATCTGAAAGCCTGGTTTTTATTTGAAGAAACTTTAGAGAGCGAAAGTGTCAGCACTTGTCCATTTTGTCTCGTGACGGTTCCCTGCTCTGTGATGGCCTCTTGGAGGGCCCACGATCCGTCGGCCATTGCGTTGAGTTGTTGAAGTCGCAAAGGGGCTGAATG
Source organism: Ceratocystiopsis sp. VPRI43766 (assembly GCA_019925685.1). Lineage (NCBI taxonomy): Eukaryota > Fungi > Ascomycota > Sordariomycetes > Ophiostomatales > Ophiostomataceae > Ceratocystiopsis > Ceratocystiopsis sp. VPRI43766. Next base: position 156,760 of record JADHKF010000015.1, read on the forward strand.
CAAAGCTTAAGAAAAAAATGCAAAGTAAAAAAGAAGAAGAAAAAAAATGAAAAGAAGACTGAAGAGAAAAGGACAGAGTGTGCCTGCTCGTCCACGGAAGGCACGATGCACACTGCGGCTGCACTTACACGCATAACGGCTCTTCTGGCAGCGCCCCTGTGATTGGCTGGCTGCGCTCGCCCTGCACGGGCCACATTCCCCACCGGTTGAAAATTGGCCCTTCGCGCTCTAGCGCTGCTACGCGGTTCCTTTCTCTGCATCCCTTTCGCGAGTTTCGCAGCCATCGCAACAAACTCCATTGACGGCGCAGCGATCACAGCTGCCATCGCGCCTCGCGTCCTGCGCATCGTCACCCTCCCTCTGCACGCCAACGCACCTGAAAAACACCCTCGCTGCGCGACGCTACACGGCCTGCTGATTTCCACGACCATTTGGGCCCCCGCTTGGCCTCGACTTTTTTTCTGCCAACGCTCTTCCTTCATCACTCGACCGGTTTGGCCGAGCGCGTGCGCCCTCCTACACTCTCCCCTGCCCCGGGGACGCCGCCCTCGCCACCATGGCTCCCCAGCCAGCGCACACAATCGACCACACGCCCGAGTACGCCGAGTTTATCGCCACGCTGCGCGACTACCATGCGCGGCGCGGGACACACTTTGAGCCGGAGCCCAAGGTCGGCCAGACGCCCGTCGACCTGCTCAAGCTGTTCAAGCTGATCGTCAGCAATGGCGGCTACGACAAGGTCAGCGAGGAGAAGCTCGCCTGGCGGAACATGGTCAACACGCTGGAGCTGTACTCCAACAACGAGGCCTCGGCGGCGTACAGCCTCAAGCTCGCATACTACAAGAACCTGGCAGCCTACGAGATCACCACGATCCACAAGCAGGAGCCGCCGCCGCCCGAGATCCTCGAGCACATCTCGGCCAAGGGCGGCGGCCTGCTGACGCGCACACTCGAGAACTTTGGCGGCCACCGCGGGCTCGGCTTCGGCCGGCCATCGAGCGGCGGCGGCGGATCCTTCGACACGCCGCACCACTCGGGCGACGACATGGGCACACCCACACGCGACCACGACGGCACACCACTCAGCGGCCGCGCGTCGCGTGGCCTGCGCGAGGCACCGCCGCAGCGGGTGATCTTCCAGCCGGACACCGGCCCCTCGCGCACGCGCCACGCCTCCGCTAACATCGCCGCGGGCACGCCCTCGCACCCGGGACAGCTCATGCATCCGGGCGCCGGCACACCACAGGGCTACTCTGGCCGCGTCCCGCACCAGCAGTTCGACTACTACCCGCAGCACCAAGCCCCGCCACCAATGCCGATGCCGCTGCCGCCGCAACGCAACGCGTCGCTGCTGCACAACCCGCCCGGCTCGGACGTGTTCTCGCCGGCCGTGCAGAAGTACGAGCCGCGCGGACCCGTCCCCATCTTCCTCCAGCCAGTGGAAGCGCCCGCAACCGCCCCCGCCAAGTATGTGCAGCAGCAACGCCTGCAGCGGCTCGAGGCTTCGGGCGTGTCCCTCAGCCGGTTCGCGACGCGCCCGCCCGTGCCACCCGGAAACGAGGGCCCCAATATCTATGTGCGGTGTCTCAGTGCGTTGCGCTCGGGCATCGAGGCCGAGGAGGCCTTTGCGCTCAGCCACCTGGTGAAGATATCCTATGAACGCGGCGATAAGTACAAGTTCGAGTCGTTCCCGGGTCTGGCCGAGGGCCTGCTGGAGAAGGCGCTGCAGGTCGGCAGTCTCTTCTACCACGACATCCAATGGACCATCTCCTACGACCTGGAGGTTGGCGGCGGCAGCACGATCGAGCCCGGTGGCACGGCCTCGATTGCGGCGCTCGGCGAGCTGGACGGCGTGAACGGCACACCGGACATTCTCGAGCGCATTGCGCAGCTGCGGCTTCGGGAGGACACGCTCGACGGGATCCAGACGGAGGCGTTTTCGGACCAGCTAGTGCTCGTGACGGAGGCGGCGCTGACGCTGCGGAACATGGTGACGCTGCAGGACAACGCATACTATCTGTCGGACGTGCCGGCGTGCCGCGACTTCTTGTGCATTGCGCTCAACCTGCCGCCGCGCGACTCGGTCGTGGAGCTGAAGCACTGCGCGCTCGACATTGCCGAGCAGCTCACGCCGTACCTGATGCTCGGCGACGACGACCCGCTGTACCAGACGCTGCTGGCGCAGCTCTCGTCGGCGGACCGCGGCACGGTGCTGACGGCCCTGCGGGCTCTGGGGCGCATCTCCATGAACCTGGCGCAGACGAACCGGCTGGGCCGCGTGCCGGAGAGCGTGCTGGAGCGCATTGCCCAGTGGCTGCTTCTCAACGACGACGAGCTGATGGACGCCTGTCTCGACTTCCTCTACCAGTACACGGCGGTGGCGGCCAACGTCGAGCGCCTGCTGCAGGCCGTCCAGACCGAGCACCTGGTGCGCCACCTGGTGCGGCTGCTGTCCCACGGCGCGCGCCGCGGCTACAAGGAGCTGGTGCTGGTGCCCGAGCGCAAGCTGCCGGCGACCGAGACGGTGCTGCCGGTGCCGGCGGACCTGCTGGAGCGGCTGGTGGCGACGGACGAGCCCGAGCGCTGCTACACCTGGCTGCGCTGCTTCTTCGAGGAAGACCCAGATGCGTCCATAACGCAGATTGCCATCTGGCAGGCGTACCAGTCGTCCTTTTTGCAGCCGGTGCAGCAGTGCGGCCGCACCATGCTGGGCGCGGCCGAGTTTATCCGCAACGTGACGCACGTCTTCCACGCCGCGGGCGCGCAGATCCAGAAAGAGCAGACGCCGCAGGGGCAGGTGGTCCAGAAGTTCATTATCAAGGGCATCCGACCCCGCGTGCGGCCCATCAGCCCACCCGAGGGCGACAGCAGCAGCAGCAGCAGCGGCAGTGGCAGCAGCGGCAGCAGCCTCAGCAGCTGGCGCGAGTACTTCTCGTGCGCCTGGCGGGTGCCCTCGTCGCAGCAGCCCGACGCGGCGGACGGCGCAGCAGCAACGGCAACAACAGCAGCAGCAGCAGCAGCAGCAGCAGCAGCAGCAGCAGCGGCCACCGCGGGGGTCAAGGCGCAAAAAACCCAGCCGTGCGGCGTCTTCTTCGGGACGGCCGAGGCGCTGTACGCGCACATCCTGGCGCGGCACGTGGGCGAGACGCCCGGTGCGGACGGCAAGATTGCCAACAAGACGCGCGACTGCCGCTGCCTGTGGGCGGACTGCCGCCGGTATCCGCGGGCGACGCGCATGCCGCTGGCCGACTTTATGCAGCACATCAAGACGCACGCCGTCCAGGCCGAGCAGGACAGCAACCGGGCGCGCCGCGAGCACCAGCGGCAGCAGCAGCTGCAGATGGCGCCGTCGTCGCCCACGGCCACGGCCAGCCACCACCGCCAGCGCAGCAGCGTCAGCAACGGCGACCTGGCGGCGCTGGTTGGCGGCGGCGGCGGCGGCGGCGGTGGCGGCGGAGCGCCTGGCGCCGGGTCTGGGCCAGGAGGAGCCATCACGGCCGGGGCCGGGTCCCAAGCAGCAGGGCCCGGCGGCGGCGGCGGTGGCGGCGGCGGCAATGCGTCGGCCGGCGCGGCCTCGCCCAGCAGCAAGCGGCCGCGGCGGTCGTACGTGCTCCCCGCGCAGACGATCAGCGTGACGGTCGAGGACACGCCGACGATGCGCGACGAGCGCAACCCGAACCTGCCGCCGCAGGCCGCGGGCATCCCGCTGAGCGCGGTGCTGGTGCTGCGCAACATTGCGCGCAACGCCGCCAAGGCGCCGCTGCCGGCGACGGCGGGCGCGTCGTCGTCATCGTCGTCGTCGCCACGCCCGGCGCGGCCAGACGGCAACAGCGGCGCGGCCGACAAGGACGACGGCGCGGGTGCGGCGCACGCGGACGGCTGGAACGAGCGGCTGTTCCGGCCGCTGCTGCCGCGGCTGTACGAGATCATGACGGAGAACCGCGCGCTGGCGGCCTACATTGCGTCGCTGTTCCAGCTGATCGGCGAGGAGCAGTAGTAATAAAAGGGACCGGGGGCGGGGGGAGGGAGGAAGGCCAGGAGACGAGGGACGGGATCACTACGAGTCTTACGGGTTTTCAGCAGGGAAGAGGGAGACACATGTGCGTTATGTTCTGATTTTGCCATGCCTTGGCCCTTTTTTGTATTTGTATGTTTTGCCCTATTTTTCGGTCATCGTCTTCTCTTGTTTTGTTTGTTCTGTTTTCTTACTTGACACTTCACAGTTATACGGAAGGGCTTTACGGGCACATGGCGGGAGAGAGCTTCGGTCTTCGGGACAGCGTCTGCCGCTGCAAGCGGGACCGTTAAATTTAAACTTTCCCAAGCTCAATTTCAGCGATATTTTACACTGCCCTAAGGGACTATCGTGAAAGGCTGGCCGGCCACCAAGGACCCGCGTGCCGGGAGGGCCCGCACACAGGAGCCACGAGCCTGTTTCTTCTAGAAGAACGCTCTGCTTCGCCTGGATTCGACGGTGGCGAAACGTCGCATCGGCAAGGGGCGTGACCCGGGATGAGAGAATTCTTGGACACAATCCAACAACTTGTTGTACTCCGTATACGGAGTACGAGAATTCGCATGGCGTGATGCGAGAAAGAAGACCGGAAACAAAAAAAAGACGCGGAGGGGAAGATGGGGGGTTGACAGGGGGGAGAGGGGGGGGGCAAACACCGCCTCACTCGGGAGAGGAAAGAAGAAAAAAAAGGCTCTCCCTCCGTTCTCGGTCTAATATGGCGACCTGGTCAGGCGATACCGTTGCTCATTTGCCATTTTGTGGTCCCCCCGTGGTCCCGTGGTGCTGTTTTTGTGGCCGTCTGCCTTTTGCGGCATGCCCCCCCAGACAGAGCAGATAAAGACCGCATGTCTTGCCGCGTTCTACCCCCGTGTTGGCCTAGAACTGTAAATAGAAAAATATGCGTGATGGGGAAAATTATGAGAAACATTCACGAGTCGAATCCAACGCACAGTGGGGAATTGCTGCTCTCGCTCTTCTCGGCACGCACTCCCCGGCATACGGCGCTGTGTCGAGCGCACTCACGTACTCCGTATCTTACTCCGTACGGAGTACGCAGTAGCGGCACGGATGGAGTGAACAGAACAAGCGGACCGGCGCACTGGGAGCGTTCTGGGCGCCCCAGCGAACCCCCACTCGAGCTCTTCTATGACGCCTCTGATAAGGCTGGCGCACCAATCGAAACCGGTCGACGTTGTGTGTTGCAAAAGCCGGATCAAGGACGTTCGTACGGAGGGATGGATGCAGTAAGACGCCATGGATAAGGACATGCAGTGACCAGTCGATCACTGTCCGCGCTCCCACTGCCTGCCTTTCTCGTTCTCGCGCGCCTGCTGCTCGTCGTCAGCTCGCAACACAGTGCATCATCTGGCCCGGCGTCTAGGACACACCGGTGCCGGCTGTGGAGAGCACAGGAAGTGTTTCAAGCAATGCCCCGGCCGGCATACAGAGTACAGAGTACAGAGTACGTGTCTCTCGTCCCGCTGGACTGGCCCAGACCTGTCTGTATCAGTAATGCCAACTGCGACAGCGCCGACCGCCAAGCGTATTTCCAGTGTCGACAAATAAAAATAGCACATACCCCAATGCTCTAGCGCACGGCCCTGTCTCTTCCCCAGGGGGGCGTGTTCGTAGCGCCCCTCCAAGAAGCAATATCCGTACATCGTCCACGTCGCTCGTCTGCGGTGTTGCACACACCGCCAGTTCAAAAGGTGAAATGTTTTGGACGGAGTAGCGTCGCGGGGAAGAGCTCCGGATGGTCGTGTCGTCGATGCCTCACCTCTGGCCAGTCGTATTCCGTGATATTACCTTATGGAATCGGCCGGCACGGCGCACAGCCTCTAAGTGGGCACCGACGGGAGAGCAAGCTTCAGCCACAGCAACGAGCAAGCCAACGGCAGCATCAGGGCTCCTTAAGCTCCCGCCCATCTCTTCTGCAGGGGCGGCAGTCGTGTCTTCCTCCATGTGCTGCTGGTGGTTGCGGGGCCATGGCTATCGGTGTGCAAGATGTATGTACACTGGACATGCGACGTTGGGGGGGGAGATTGCCCTGCGTCGCCAAGGGAAGTCGATCCTCGTAAAAGATGCATGCACCCCGTACCCCGTGCTGGACGCTGTATCAATTTCCTTTTCCCACATGACCCCGACTTGCAGGGAGGATGGAAATTGCGGACAACCGTGCTTCTCCATGGGCGAGGGGGGGAAGGGGGGTCATTGCAAGGCGACTTGAAAGCAGGGCGTTTGCTTCCTGCTATTGTGTCCGTGTAAGACACAAACACCTGTCCCGTATGTGGGTGTGTTTGCTGTCACCTATGAAACGTGGCCGTCGGACGGCTCGGTTGGGCCAGACCGTGGCTTGTAGTCCGCTCGCTCGCGGTTTGGCGGCAACTGGCGGAAGCCTTGTCGTTGGGGAGAAAAAAATGGCAAAGCAAACGGGTGTGTGTATCAGGCGCTTTCCCACCCACCCCCAACAAAGCGGTGAGGAGAAAGCTCTGCTATCCGCGTGCGCCGCGAGCGATGTGGGTGCTGCGGATGCTGCGGCTTGCTGCGGGTGCTGCGGGTGTCTAATGTTAGGAGCACCCCGATGTCGACTGTTGAGGGGACACAGCATCATCACCGTGTCCCCCCACACGGCCGCAAGGACTTGCCGAACAGAACACCCTGTGCATCCGTGTGTAGGATACACGCTCGCTGCGTACCAGGAGATGGGACGCGCGCCCCCATCAAGCCCAGTAGGTCCGATTCTCGGGAATCAATGTTCCGCGTCCAGAGCCGCGCAATAGGGCGATGAAGGCAAATCGTAGCAGATGTGGTTCTGTACGACAGACGGCGTGGGAAAAGAAAAGTGGAAAGGCGAGATTGCAGGTGCAAACGAAGAGGCTCGCTCTTTCCCAGTGCGCCCGGCCAGCATCGCTCTTTCCCTGATGGGCTTGCGCAACCTATGCTACGGATACGATCGTTCCTTCCTCTCCTGTACTGGTGTCCTTTTCCTTCCGGCTTCTTTCCCTTTCTATCTCGTACCCGCGATCCCCTCCCTCTCTCGTTCCCTCCATTTTCTCCCGGCTTCTCTCAGCTTCCAACTCTTTTCCTTCTCCCAAACAGGCTGTCTTTCCCGAGCTCTCCTTCCACGCAGAACCATATCGACTTCTCAACCCCCGAAGCATCCAGTTTCTCTTCCTTGCCGGCAAGTGCTAGAATCCCACCGCCCACCGCCTCAGACGCATCCAGACTGAAAGCTTATAGCATCTGGTTCCATCCGCTAACCGATAGTGGTCACAGCGTCTGCAGCCCCTGTAAGACACACCCCCCCCCTCCTCCCCCCCCGCGCCGCTATGTCCACCTCCCTCCACTATAGTTCAACCCCCCCCTCCACTATACGCCCCCAGCTCCCAGCGCCCGGGCCTGACTGACCCCCAAAGTTTCCTGCCCACGCAGATCTGTGTTTTGCTGCTCCCACACTCGGAGTGCGGCGTGAGACTCGTTTCGCTGCAGTGCAGATTTTTCTGGGCTCTTGCTCTCTGCTCCTCGCCACTTCGCTCTTCTAGCTCTCTCCTACCTGGCCTCGCGTTGCCCGAAACCCCAGTCTTTTTTTTGTTGGCTGGTCCTTTTAAGCTACTGCTATATAAGTCACAGCCAACAGCTCTATCTCATCCCCCCTTCGCCCTCCACCCTGCGTCTTCTTCTTTCTCTTCTTCTCCATCCAGTGCCGTTTTGTTGTTGCTATTGAGGTGCTCGAGGTGTCTTTTTCACCTCTCAGTCACTTTACCAACCCGTTTCTCAAACGCATTCACTGCAGCCTAACATCTTATTTCCAACTACACCTCCTTCACTTACAACTCATCTTCAAAATGAGCCACTTTGCAGCTCGCTCGTTGAAGAGCTCGGTGCGTCTGGCCACCAAGGCACCTATGGTCCGCACCGCCATGGCCAAGCCGGCCGTCTACCGCATGCCTCTCCAGGCGCGTGCCCTGTCCACCAGCTCGCCTGTGCTGCGGAAGACTGAGGTCATCAAGGAGACGGAAGTCCCCGTCTCCGTCTACAGCCCCGATGGCAAGGGCGCTGCCACTGGCACCATTCCTGTCACACCGCAGGCGAATACAGCAGCGCCTACTGAGGAAGCCGAGAATGATGCAGTCGTTCCTCTGGACCCCAAGGTCTATAAGGCCATGTCGCCCACCATGAAGAGCCTCTCGGTCATGGGCAAGGTGATCATCGTCACTGGGTACGTTCCACAGCAAAGAGACAAAACAGAACGCATAATAGAGACGCAAACACTAACACCTCTAGTGGTGCCCGCGGTCTTGGCAACTATATGGCACGCGCCTGCGTGGAGGCGGGCGCCAAGGCGGTGGTGATTTTTGATGCCAACCAGGAGCTTGGCGACGAGTCCGCTGAGGAGCTGCACCGCAAGTCGGGCATCGACGTGTCCTTCTTCAAGGTGGATGTGCGTGACGGCAACGCCATCAACGCAGCTGTCGAGCGTGTCGTCGAGCTGTACGGCGCGCCTGATGTCCTGGTCAACTCGGCTGGCATTGCCGACTCCAACATCAAGGCTGAGACGTACGACCCGGCCATGTTCCGTCGTCTCATCGACATCAACCTGACGGGTTCCTTCCTCATGGCCCAGTCCGTTGGCCGTGCCATGATGGCCGCCGGCAAGCCTGGCTCCATTATCCTCGTGGCCTCCATGTCCGGCTCCATTGTCAACTACCCGCAGGAGCAGTCCTGCTACAACGCCTCCAAGGCTGGCGTCATCCAGCTTGGCAAGTCGCTGGCGGCCGAGTGGGCCAAGTACAACATCCGGGTCAACTGCATCTCGCCCGGTTACATGGACACGGCGCTCAACAAGGTCCCGGCGCTGGATGCCCAGAAGCAGATCTGGCGCAGCCTGACGCCCCAGTCCCGCCTCGGCAATCCCGATGAGCTGAACGGGCTTTGCGTCTTCTTGGCCTCGGACGCCAGCTCCTTTGTGACCGGCGCCAACGTCATCATTGACGGCGGCTACACGCTGTACTGATGACGCTTTTTTTGATGATACCCACGATTTACTGTCGACTAGACGGAGCCCAACGGCGACCTCAGGGCGGACAACAACTGGCAGTTTTTTTTTTTTTTTTTTTCCTATTTCTTTTTGAAATATAATGCGGCAAGGATCTGCCAGAAGGGTCCGGGAGGTATCGCATCGCATTTGCAGTTTTGCTTTTTACTACTTTATTTTTTATTTTGCTTTACGACCGGTTTATGTCTGCATTTTGTTTCAGAACCAGCGAGCCAGGAGTATCATACCGAACGGCCAGTCGGTCAGGGGAGGAAAAAGGCTTTGGGCATTTCACGAAGTTCTCCGGTATAGAGGATGGTTTTGCTTTTTCTTTTTTTTTCGATTCTTATAATCCCCCATAAATTTATAAACAACCTCAGTATTTTTCTACACACTGAGCAAGGTATCTTGACGACAGGAGAAGCACTGCAAACACGCGAAGCAAGCAAATCATTGCATTTCATTGTTCTGTCATTCCCTAGGAGACAAACAAGTATAGATGAGGCCGGGCTTTTTCTTGGTAGCTCTCGTTCATCAAAGACATAAGAAAACTGAAAGGTAAAGGAAAGAAAAAAAGATCGAATCCGAAGCATACAAGAACCACCCCAGACCATGCGCTTTGTATCTCTTGTTCTGCCTCCTCTTTTCGCTCCCGTAGCTCAGTTCATGGTCTGTTGTTCTCGTAATGGTGGTGTTTTTTGTGTATCCGTATTTTCAAAGCTTCCCTCCTCTTTCCTGTATTGCGTGTGTGTCCATCTCGTTCCATTTGTTTACCCTTTGCGAGCCTTTTCCTGGGCTTTCGCTTCCCGGGCAGCACGAACCAGCCGCGACAGTTCAGACAAGTCCACACAAAGCTTCATAAAGTCATGCTAGAAAAGGGGTTAGCTGTCAGGAAATCGTTGGCTAAGCAGTGGGAAGAGAGAACGTACCCGTAACAGATCATGGGCACTCGCCCGCTTCTCCGGCTCAACCTTGAGCGCAAAGTAGAGGAAGTCCCGGAAGACTTCGGACAGCTGGTGCTCGTCCTTGATCGTCGGCGTGCCATTTGTGGCAATCAGCCACAGGGCCCGCAGCGGCGACTCGGTCAGGTACGGCGGCTCGCCCTCGATCATCTCGATGGCCATGATGCCCAGCGACCAGATGTCGACCTTGCGTCCGTATTCCTTCTTCGTCACCACCTCGGGCGCCATCCAGTACGGCGTGCCCACCATGGTTGTCCGCTTGCTCTGGCCCTCGTTGATCGTCGCACAGAAGCCAAAGTCCGCTGCACCGCAAATGTCAGTAAGAGAAAAGAACAGAACAGCCAAAAAGGTAGAAAGTAGCAAAAACATACTCAGCTTGATGTTGCCTTCCATCGAAAGCAAGATGTTGTCGGACTTGATGTCCCGGTGAATGACACCCTTGGAGTGCAGGTGCTGTAGCCCCCGCAGGGTTTCGCGGCACACTGACGCAATCTGGCCCTCTGTCATCATGTTGTACGTCACGACGTCGGTCAGACTGCCACCCTCCATGTACTCCATGACCACCCAAAGCTCGCCGCTCCACAGATAGCTGTCAATAAAGTTGACAATGTTGGGGTGCGAGCTGTCCTTCATCACGAGAATCTCGTTGATGATGAGTTCCTTCTTGGGCTGCTGTTCCAGGTTCATCTGCTTGATGGCCACAAGCCGGTTGCTTCCCCGCTCGTATCCAGTATACACACCACCGGATGCGCCCTGGCCGATCTTGGTGAAGCTCCGGTATACATCGTGCGGGTCGCCTTCCGAGCAGATCTGCCGCAACCGCTGCACAATATCGGCTCCAGTGGCGGCGCGGGGGCGCTGCCGCGGCCGCGCCTGCAGCTGTTGTTGTTGCTGCTGCTGCTGCTGGAGCTGTTGTTGCTGCACCATTGCTGCCGTGGGGTATCCCACCTGCGGGGAGCGTCCGCTGCTGCTCTCCCCAACCCGGCCGAGCTGATGCTGGGATTGGGGTGGCGTGGGCTGCTGGACAGCCGGGCTATGGAGAGGCTGCTGCTGGCGCTTGCTCATGGTGCGCCCCAGCTGGCCTGCCATGCCGGCCTGCGCCTGCGCCATGGCCTGCTCGTGTTGCTGCTGGAGCAATTGCTGCTGGTACGCCGCTGCCGCCGCCGCCGCCTGTGCTGATGCGTTGTTTGTCTGAGAACTGCCGACACCCCCCGCTCCAGGCGTATAGGGGGCCGTGGCCCGCGAATTGGCTCGTGACCGATGCTCCTCGGGAAGCATGGGAAGCTTGCTTGCACCGTCATTTTGGTGGCTTGCGGCCTCATCTTGTTGGTGGGACATGCCGATGCCCGAGTCTTTGGTTTGGGGGTAAGGTGCGTGAGGTGCCGACCGGGAGGGAAGGCTGACAGGCGGGCGCGGCGCCGGTCTGCTCGGCATCAAGTTGAGGTCTTTGATAGGGATGTTGGGCATGGTGACCATGAGAGGAACCGGCGGCGGGGACCGTGGGTTCTCAAAGCTCCCTTCGTGATTGACGGGGAAGCGAGGGCTTGCCGGCGGGCTAATGAGAGAGGACACTGCCATGTAGCCGCCCGACTGCGGCGTCCCGGGAGAGGCTGCCGGCGTAGCTGGCGGCGGCATATTGGGACGAGCATCGTGGAATTTCTCGAGAACGAGATCGTCCTGTTGCTTCTCGGTTGTCTCTTTGTAGAATGTGATAACTTGCATGAGCGCCTCTGGGTTCTGAGTGCGCTCCTTCTCTGTGATACCGCTCTCGCTGATCAACCGTTGCCACTCCTTGGGAAGACCCTATTTCACGGTTAGCATACCTGGACCTGAGGCTGAGAAGTTCCAGAAAAAAAAGGGGGGGGGAGAAGGACGAACCGTGAACTGTCCCGTGCTACTATCATAACCGACATGCGTGACATGGACCGGGTTTTCGGGTGCAGAGATAAGGGGTTTCTTTGGTGTCCCGACGAGGCTGGTCATGAACTTGCGCAGCACACCGGACCCTTTGTCTCTGCCATCGTCTGAGTACCGTTTGGAGGCGGATCCGCTGTCTGTGCTTCTCCCAGACGGAGTCTTGTCGTTCAATTCGTTCGACGGCGTCGGGGACAATGTAGCCGTTGCGGGGATAGAGGAGACGGACGCGGCAGTTGTGGCAGCGATAGACGAGCTGGAGTTGGAGGCAGAGGGGCCCGCCAGTCCCGGCGTGCCACTGGCCGAGGTGGCAGCAGTGTTCATGGCGGTCGGAGCGGAGTCGAGGTAAGAAGAAGACGACTGTGCCGGAGGTGGGGGCGGTGCACTTCGGTCGGGCTGTTTAGGAGACGTGTAGGAGAGTGTAGGGATAGCGGGGGCCTTGGACGTCGGTGGCTGGTAGGAAGGCGACGTGCCGGATTGGTCGATGCGGTCCAAGATGGCAGCACCGTCAAATGGAGCGCCAACGAGTTCCTCTGAGGGGGAGGCGATGTGGGCAATGTGCGGCTGCGGCGGCAAAAACGAGTCGGACAAACGATTCATGCGCGACGAGGATGCGGCGGCAGCGGCAGCGGCAGCGGCAATGGAGGGGGTCTGGGTATGGTAATGGGCTGTAGCCGGCTGCAGTTGCTGGTGCTGCTTGTGGAGCTGCTGATGCTCCTGGTACTGGTGATGCTGTTGATGCTGTTGATGCGGTTGAAGAGGTCGGTGCTGAAGATGGTGCTGTGCCTGCAGCTGCAATTGCTGGGAATAAGAGTAGGACTGGGCCTGGGTGGGCGAGTAGAGAGTGTGCTGGGGTTGGTGGGAGGGAGGGGCGTAGTGTCGCTGCTGTTGGTCGGCGGCTAGAAACTCGCTGCCCGGTAAAACAGGCGAAGCCCCGGTCGATGTCGGGAGCGGGCGCGGCGACGAGTTGGCCGACGACGACGCGTAGGGCGCAGACGGACGGGCTTGCGGTGCGCTGGGAGCGCGTCTTAGGCTTGTCGAGCTGCGTTTGCTCTGCAGAGAGTGGGCGTCGGCGGCGCGACCATCGAGGCTCGTCGTCGACGCGTGGTGGAAGGACGAGGGGGGCGGTTTCTTGGTCAGTCTGCGGCGCTGCTGCTGCTGCTGCTGCTGCTGCTGCTGCTGTTGTTGTTGCTGCTGTTGCGACGTGCTGTTGGAAGAAGCTGAGTTTGTTGTTTGGCCGCCGCCGACATCCATGGTCCAACAGGCGTTGGTGCGGGCTCAAAGGGACTGGAAGGAGATGGAGAAAAAGATGGAGTAACGGAAAACGGAGACAGGCGGGTGGTGGGTGTATTACGCAGTACAAAAGAGAAAAACACTGGTATGGGGGGGTGGTTGGGGCTGGTGGAGGGCGATGGCTCGGTGGTGGCGTTAGAGTGGTGGGCTGTGTGGAGGCTAGGTGGTGTAGAAAAAAATGGGCGGCTCGCGTTCCGCTGTGGTTGTATCTTTCTGTATCCCCTCCCCTCTAGGCTGGAATCCTATTTTTTTTTTTTTTTCTTTTGGTTCGTTCGCTCTTCGGGCTTTTCGATTTTTCAGCGTGTCTTATGTTCCTTATTTTTCTGTTTTAGGGGCGGTTTTTTCAAGTCGAATTAAAAGGGTAACTGTGGGTCGCTGGGCCTGGAAAGGCGTTGGGCTGGGAGTGCTAAGAAGAAACGAGGAAGGAGCGAAGGATGGGTCTGATGGCGGGACGACCAACTGCGCCGGAGGCGGTGGTAGCGCGGGAACTTATGAAGATAGAGAGGAGGGGTACGTAGACTATGGTATTATTGTCTACCGGATCTGGCCAGACCCTCCCTTTCCGCTTGGTAGGCAATGGTGCTCGGGTATCTGTGCTAGGAGAGATGAGTGAATCTGCTGAAGAATCCGCGCGTCTTGGAAAGAGGGGGGGGGACAACAATGGTAAGAAAAATGTAAAGAGCGAGCGAGACGGGATGGTTTGCAAGAGGAAAGAACAGGGCGCACTAAAAGTGTACGGAGTAGAGAGAGAGAAGAGCACTTGCCTCCGTAATACCTGTATAGATACTTTGCAAGATACGTGCGTACGGGGAACGGTACCGAGTAGGAAGGAGACGAGCAGCAGGGGAAAGCACGCGGGAAGGATTACGGAGTAAACAGAAGGGCCTGTGGATACGCCTGCAGCGAAACGGCAGCAAGTCGAATAAGAGAGAGGCTCTGGATGCACCGTTGCGTAACGGAACAGTGGGGTTCGCAACAAACCCACGAGCGAACTCGCAGGAGAAAAAGGCTCGAGGAGAAAGAGCGCCGAGTGAGATCCGAAGTCTATCTATGTATTCTCTATAGGGCGCTGTGGGATAGATAGACCAACGATCGCAAGAGCGGCTTTTTATTGTCTTCCGGCCCGCCGCGTGGTGCGATTCCGAACTGTCTCGACCGGGACTTTTTCCTTTCCACGGACAAGACACTGCGAGACAGGCAGACGTGAAGGACTTACCCCTCGTTGTGTTAGGTTCGTCCGGTGTCCGCTGTGGCACCAGTTTTTTTTCCAATTGTTGCACGGGGAGAGGCCCCGCGGTTACGTGGGCACTGGGTACGGCGACAAGCGATGACTCTGGAGTTGACCGAGACGGGACCGGGCGGGCGGGGGGGCAGAGGCTTGTGACAGCACCTTCATTTTGCCGGCAGGGGTTGGGCTCCAAGCCGGGCCTCTTGGAGCAGCAGAAACGTTTCACCTAGGCGGTGTCGACGACCTAGAACAATGGATACAAAAAAAAACAAGCGCCGTGTGCGTACTGTGATGTGCACGGAGTACGCTGTGCAAAATTCCGAAAGCTGCGAGCCGTTTTTGCCTGCCGCTTTTTTTGCCTGCCCGATGCCATTCTGTTCTGCTTTCTCCAGCAGTTTTTCCCGCCGATAAGCTTTGAAGAGAATGTCTACAAATTGCTACGAGACGGCCGACGGTTTCTCAGGGAGAGTAAACACGGGCTGTCCGTTTTCGTCCTTAGCCTCCATTGCTCGCTTAACGGAACGGTGAGCCGGCGTCCGTACTCGTATACTCAATCCTTTGTCCTTCCCAAGGCTCCAAGTGGTGTCTTTTTTTACAATGTTTGGACTCAGGGTGCTCATTGGTTGCCGGTCCGAGCTTCGCAAACCTCTCACTGAGTAAGGCATCAAAATACCTCACCGGCCGGGTTCTTTTTTTCTTTCTTTTGGCGTGGGATGGCGTGTGCTTTGAACGTATGTCGTGCGCCCTCTAAGCTTAACGTCCAATGTAATGGACAGCTGGCCACAACTGCCACAACTGCCACAACTGGCCACAACTGGCCACTACTGGCCAGAGCATGCAAAGGAGAGGCTCCGTGTTACCGTTCGACTGCGGTTCCGAAATCTCCTGAAGCGTTTCATGCCATGGAAACCTTTTCCGGGAGGCTTGTTTCGCTTTCTTTTCTGCCGTTATGCGCGGCTTGGCCAGCTTTTCCTCTGCGTTTCATCTATTCCGCCGTAAACCTTTCGCATTATCCCTTCCATGTATTCAAAAGCATACGCCGTACACACACGATGCATTGCGTCGAGTGTGCTTGTACGTGTGTGCGTGTAGCCGGACTTGTCAGTGCCTGTCTGCTGTGTTCTGCACGTCCGATCGTCTAGATCACAGCCGCTGTGACAAGAATGGACCTCACTTTGCATTGTTCTCAACAGGGCATGGCCAATCTTGTTCTAAATGGAATTTGTATATCTTCCACATCAACTTGGCTCAATATTTTGCTGGACCGATGCTGCAGCTGTGGATAGAGTATGAGTCGGCATAGCTGACAATTTGCATAAACAACAATGTTTGACCTTGCCCACGATCATGATGCCGCATCACTACCACGACCCTGCCGGGAAGCAAGGTTCCATCTTCAGACCAGCAGACCGTGGCAATTGTTTTTCGAATCCCTACTGCATCCTTGTTATGACAATACAACCGATCTATCCAAAACAGTAACGCACAATTCGAAACATGAAGCAATGAAGCCGATGCCTTTTTTTTTTTTTTTTTTTTTTTTTTTTTTTTTTTTTTTTTTTTTGCAATGGGCCAACACCCATACCGTCCAGCGCCGACGTCTTTCGCCAGAAAACCCAGAAAAACAAGGGAAACAGACTTGGCGAGTGGCCGTGCGTGTTGTGTTTGAATGGCTGATGCGATCCCTCCACCATCACTCCACAAGAGCGTGACGATCTCCCGATACAAGGCCTTAAAACTACTTTTATTTTTTTTTCTTAAAAAAATCCCACAAAGGAAAATGCCAAGTGACCATCAGTCATATCTACAATCTGCGGCTGTGCGGTGTGAGGCTGAAATAAGTCCCCCAGCCTCCATATGAGTAAGAGCGGCCACCTACGCCATACGGCAGATCGTGACTTCATTTTTTGCCACCAGTCGCCCCCGCACAATAATCATTGTTACAAGTCGTGATTTTACCGGACTTTGTGCGTAAAATGTTTGTTTTTGCTCACACTCTCATGATGCATCTGCTGCCCTCGACGACCTCGACCTCGACACCCTTCAGTTCGAGCCTCGCCCACTAGCGGCTCTTGGTCGAGTCCCATCAAATCTGCGAATAAACTCCGCCCAAGCTTCTCCTTTTTGTGGAGCTCACCTTACGAATACGTACTCCATTCGCGACAGTGCCATCCGGAGCCATCTCTTCTCTCCTTTTCTCTGCTTCTGCCTCCAGCTCATCGCCGCGATCATCCTCTTAAACCATCCTCCGATTGAACCTGCACCTCAGGGTGGCTTGCATCAACTCTGCTACATTGTATGTGCTCTTCCACTTCTCCTCCACGGCTCAATTGCTCTCCCGGCCCCGATCTTCCCCCTCAACCCGGCTTCAGCTTGCCCCTGGCATCACCTGAACATCACTTTGCCCCCCCCCTTCCCGTTGGATCTGCGAGCTCTGGTTTTTTTCCCGCTCTGTTCTTCGCACTGGCTACGTACTGCTTGTTGGTTGCCCTACGTCACAAATGTCCTTCCTACGCACAACATTTTTTTTTGGACGCACGATTATCTATATCAAGCAAACGGCATCCTCCTCTGTCGTGGATATCTGTCCTTTCTACGCATCTTTTCTAACCCAACATGCCAACTCCAGGTTCTCTTCTGCCATCAATTTTCTAGTCTCACTGCGGTTCTCTTCGGAAAACCCGCTTCGTCCTCCGGCTCCGACATCCTTCCATCGGTTAACGCAAAATGGCCTCCGGTTCGTCCGCTGCTGATGCCGACCTCGGCAACCTCTCTGCAGCACAAAAGCTGCAGCAGATGCACAACCACCAGCCCACGGTGGAAGATGTGCCCGAAGACGACGACGTCGTCGGCTTCGAGAATGACGTAAAAATTCCCGCGTCCAGCACCACCGGCACCGCCAACGGCACATCGGCTCCGTCATGGCCCGTGGCCAGCGAGAAGAAGGCGGCCGCTGAGCAGCCTGCAGCTGCAGCTGTGCCGGCACCGAAGCCTGCGGCCAAAATCGACACCCAGTCGCACGAGCTGTTCCCTGAGCTTGGCGGCCCCAAGAAAGCTCCGGTCGTGGCCCCTGTGTGGACGGCAAAGACCAACGGCCAGGCAGCTGTGAACGGGTCGTCTGCGCCTGCGGCTGTTCCATCGACCAATGGATCGTCGGCGTCTGCTGCCGCCGTTCCCCCTCCGGCCATCCGGCCCCCGGCCCTCAACATCCCCGGCCGCAACTCGACGATTGTGTCGCTTCCCGACAGCGACTTTCTGCCGCGCTCTGCTCTGAAGCGCCCAATCCCAGACATTATCAAAGATATCAACCGCAAGTCGCGTGCGAATGTGACGATGCTGGCCCCCAGCGGCGGCCAAAAGCATTTCTCGATCACGGGCCCGCCCGAGGTCGCCGACCAGGCCCTACGGAACCTTGTTCAACAGATTGGTGCCAAGGTAAGACGAGCACAACAAGGATCTGATCTATCTACCCACAAGTGGCTAACACAGCGGTGCTTTCAGGTAACCGCCACGGTTCCGATTCCCCAATCGGCTCGCGCGTACATCATTGGCAAGCAAGGAGCGACCATCAAGTCCATCCAGGAGAAGACGGGTGCCAGGATCCAGGTGCCCAAGGCTGATGAAGCCTCCGCCGCCGATGACGACGACGCTTTTATCAACTTGACCATTGAGGGCAATGTTTTGTCCGCACGGGACGCACGGGATGCCGTCATGAAGATCGTTGGCGAGCGGTTCTCGAATGTCAACACTCGCGTCCGTGGCATCCCCGCGGAATTCTACCCCTTCATTTCCGACCCCAAGAATGGCCTGCTGTCCAACCTCGAGAGCAGGGGAGTCCAAGTCCGGGTCCCGCCTCTGCAGCCGTGGTCGTCCCGGCCACCCCAGATCAACAGTGCCTCTGGTCGTCCAGTTTTCTCCCCACCAGTGAACGACAACCACATCCAGCTTGCTGGTGAGCGTACGGCGGTTCAAAACGCGCGTGCCGAGATTGAAAAACTTGCAACGGAGCTCCGCGAGCGTCTGCATGTCCAACAGACATCGATCTCTCGCGGCCAGCAGCAGTTTATTATTGGCAACAACGGCTTGCCCATGGAAGATTTTTTCAACGAGACTGGCTGCGCAGTTGTGCTGCCTGAAGACGAAGATGACGACCTCGTCACCATTGTTGGCCCAGCTGACCAAGTCGAGGCTGGCCTGGACCGGGCCATCGAACTGGCCACGGGCATGCGTTGTTCCAACTACGATATCTCGCGTATCCACCGCCAGGCCCCGGGCAGCGCCGCCTTGCACGCGCAGAACGTCACCCGCTACCTGCGCCGGCGCAAGGAGATTGAGCGGCTGGAAAAGGCCTACCGTGCGAGCATCAACACCCCGTTCTCGCACGACGGTGCTTTGCCTTGGGAGATCTTTTCACGAGACGGCAAGGATGGCATCCGGGCCCAGACCGAAATCCGGAACATTGTCTCCGGCCTCCCTCCCGCACGCATGGCCCATCTGCCGGTGGACCCGTTTTTCCACACCTTTTTGCAGACTGACGTCCGGCCTCGCGTGCAGCAGCAGTACGGCGTCTACCTGGTCGTGCCGGATGCGACAGAGCCGAACGCGCCTGTCCTGATTGTGTACGAGGGCCCCTCCTCCGGCGACTCCTACACCGTACCACAGAGTGCGCCGGCCCCTGACGAGCTTGCCGCCTTCCAGGAGGCGGTTCGCGGTGCTGAGAAGCACATCCGCGACCTGATTGCTGCACAAGACGAAATCACGAGTCTGGTGATCGATGTGCCGACCAAGCACCACGATCGCCTGAAGAAGTTCATCCGCGCCGAGCAGGACAAGCGCCCGGCAGGGCAGCCGGCCATTCGGGTGTCCAACACGGGCTCGAACGTGACGCTGCGCGGGCCGAAGAGCCTGGTCGAGCAGCTTGCTGTCAAGGTCGAAGCCTTTGTGGAGCAGGAGAAGCAGGACGAGAAGGAGCGCGACTTCACCTTGTCTTTCGACTTCCCCAAGGTGTATGCCAACCACCTGATCGGCAAGGGCGGCAGCAACATCCGCGAGCTGCGGGACAAGTTTGACGTGGAGATTCAGGTTGAGGATGGCAAGGTCGAGCTGAAGGGCCCCCGGGCCAAGGCAGAAGCGGCCCGCGCCCACATCAACAGCGTCGCCCGCCACCTGGCCGATGAGACCACCCACACGCTCAAGATCGAGCCCAAGTTCCACCGCGAGCTGATTGGCGCCCAAGGAAGCACCATCAACCGTCTGCAGAAGCGCTACAAGGTGCTGATCTTCTTCCCCCGTGTTGCAAAGACCTCGGGCGACGACGAGTCGGTTGCCACAGCCAGCGACTCGGGCAAGGCCCGTCGGCAGCAGGCTCCGGACGAGGTGATCATCCGCGGCCCCAAGAAGGGCGCCGACGAGGCGCGGGAGGAGATCCTGAACCTGTACCTGTACCTGAAGGAGAGATCGTTTAGCGACAAGGTCGAGGTGCAGCAGAAGCAGGTGCCGTACCTGATCGGCCACGCCGGCACCGCCATGGAAGCTATCCGCGAGCAGACGGGCGCGAAGATCGATGTTCCCAACAGCCGGGGCGACCCCGAGTCGACGGTGGAAATCCTGCTCAAGGGCACCAAGGAGCAGGTTGCTGCCGCCAAGAAGATCCTCACGGAGAAGAAGGCCATTCTGGATGATACTGTTGTCAAGACCATTGAGGTCGACAAGAAGTACCACAAGGCCCTGATTGGCTCTGGAGGTATGTGCTTTTTTTTTTTCAAGTGGCTTACTCGTATAACAACTGCTGACATGGTGTTCTAGGTTCGCAAATTCGGGAGATTGTCACCAAGGCTGGCGGCCCCGATGACCGCCGGGAGCTGGCCAAGGCCATTCAGTTCCCCAACCACGATAGCACGGAGAGCACCATCAAGGTTGAGGGCCGGCGGGCGTTTGTCGACAAGGTCATTGAGATCATCAACGAGTTTGTCAGCGAGCGGGCCAGCGAGGTGGTTGAGGTGATCGATGTGCCGCAGGAGAAGCATCGGATGCTGATTGGCCGCAACGGCGAGACGCGGCGCAACATCGAGTCGGAGTTCAGCGTGACGCTCGGGATCCCTCGGCTGACGGAGAAGCGGACGGACGTGAAGATTGTGGGCAAGCCCGCCAACGTGCAGCAGGCCAAGGAGAAGATCCAGGGCATTCTGCAGGCGAGCTCGGACACGACAGTCGATGTCCCGCGCCGCCTGCACCACGCCGTGTCCAACAACGGGCAGTTCTTCCGCCGGCTGCGCTCTGACTTCCACGTGACGGTGGACCACAACGGCGAGGCGGTGCCGGCGCAGGCCACGCCGCTGGGCAAGTCGTCTGCCGACAACAAGGCGCTGCCGCTGATCACGGACGACGAGGACGCGGCGGCCGGGGCGCACTCGTGGCGCGTCGTGGAGCTGACGTCGTCGGAGACGGGGACGATTCCGTGGGTGCTGCGCGGCACGCCGGAGAACATTGAAAAGGCCAAGAAGGCGCTGCTCAAGGCGGTGGAGGCGGCGGACCAGAACAAGGTGACGGGCTACCTGACGCTGCCGGACCCGTCGGTGTACCGCCACGTTGTCGGCCAGCAGGGCAAGAAGGTGGAGTCGATCCGCAAGGAGAGCGGCTGCCGCATCTTTGTGCCGCACAGCCGCAACGGCGACGGCGAGGCCATTGAGATTGTCGGGTCCAAGGACGGCGTGGAGAAGGCCCGGGAGCTGATCCTGACGGCGGTGAAGGAGGGTGCGCAGAGATGATGCGCCGGCGGAGAGGCAGGACCGGGAACAAAAAGGCGGGCGAGTGTGGTAATTACGGCCGGTCTTGCAGAAAAAAAGGGTGGCATACGAAACAAAAAGAGGAACGATAGGAACGACGAGAACGCCGCCGTCGGCTTGGCGTCTTGTCACGATGGGTATGCCTCGTTTTGGGTTGCTTGAAAACAGAAACAGAATTACATATATTTTTTATTGAGCCAAACCAACGCTGTTGTAGTCATAAAACATGGGAAATTCCGCTGTGTTGGCTCTTCGCTTTGTGACCGCTGTAACATAAGTACACTGACTCGTTCCAACTCTCTCTCGCCAGTCTACCGCGCCAGATGCGACAGCTCCGCGTTCTTCGCCAGGTCTTCTGTCAGGTACAGCAGCGCCTGCTCCACCAGCCGGTACTGGTCCTCGAGCGACGAGCCCGCGGCGGCCGCCGCAGCGGCCGTGCCCAGGGTGGCCCCGAGACTGGCGCCGAGCGTAGCTCCCAGGCTGGCGCCGAGTGCCGAGTTGGGGTCCTGGCTGCCGTTGCCGCTGCCGCTGCCGCCGGTGCTGATGCTGCCGCTGCCGCCGGCCGGCGCCGCCAGCAGCCCGCTGAACAGGCTGGTGAACGGGTCGCCCAGCATGCTGCGCGCCATGGCGCCGGCGTCGTTGGCCGTGCCGCTGCCGGCGGTGCCGATGGCGCCGGCGGTCTCGGGCCGCGCCAGGCGGTCGCGGCAGCGCTCGAGGAACTTTTGGCTGCGCAAGAAGTTGGTCAGCGTCTCGTCCGGCAGCGGCGGCAGCTCGCCCCGCTCAATCGACATGGCCATGCGCGCCGTATGGTCCGACAGCGAGATGATCTCGCCCAGCAGCGACTCGCACCGCGCCCGCCGCGCCGCCAGCGCCTCCGCCGTCTGCCCCTGCTGCTGCTGCTGCTGCTGCCCCTGCTGCTGCTGCGGCGGCGGCGGGGGCGCTGCCGCCGACACCGGCGGCATCTTGGCCGCCGCCGCCTGCTGCGCCGCCGCCAGCTGCTTCTGGTACTCCTCCTCGTACTCCGGCTGCGGGCTGTTCGTCGGCACCGGCGGCATCTTCTTGGCCGGCGTAGCCGGTGCTGGCGGCGCCGGCGCCTTTCCCGCCGCCGCGCCCAGCGACGCCAGCGCGGCCAGGTTCGCGTTGGCTTGCTGATGCAGCGGGTGGTTGGCCGGCAGCGGCGGCAGGTGGGCGGCCAGCGCCGCCAGCGACGAGCTGACCGACAGCGGCGGCGGCGCCGGCGGCGGCGGCGGGCCGAACACGCGCGGCGACGGCGGCTCCTGCGCCTGCTGCAGCTGCTGCAGCGCCGTCAGGCCCTTCTCCTGGACGGGCACGACCGGCGGCGACGTCGGCTGCGGCGGCGGCGGCTGCTGCTGGGCCTCTTCGTACGCGTCTTGCTGGATCTCCTGGTTCTTTTGGCGCTGCTGCCGCTGCTGCCGCTTCTGGCGCTGCTTTCGCTGCCGGGCCGTGCCGCCGGGCGGAATCACCGGCATCGTCATCACAGACGAGGGCAGGACAGTCGGGGTAGCGACGGCGGCATGAGGCCCGGACGACGATGACGACGATGTTGTCGACGACGCTGCCGCCGTGGACGATGTGGCCGTCGCCGGGGCAGCCGGTGCTTGTGGTGTTGCAACGGCCTTACTGTTGGCGGCCTTGGCGGTGCTGTCGCCCTTTGCAGGTGCTGTCGAAGAAGACGAAGCAGCTGCGCTCGGAGCAGGTGTCGGCGCCGGTGCCGGTTGCGGTTGCGCCTGTGTCTGCGGCTGCGACTGCGGCTGCGGCTGCGGCTGCGGCTGAGCGCTGCGTGCAGCGCTGGCCTCGGCGCGCGTCTGGACCGTGACCTCGCCGCCGATGCCGTCCACGCGAAGCTGCACGCCGCCCTTCTGGGGCTGCTGCGCAGTCGACGCTCCGGCGCCCGAGGCGCCAGCGCTGCCGCCAGCGCTCGTCTTGGGCGGCGCCGTCTTAACGAGCTCCCGCACAAACAGATTGGCCTCTTCGCAGCCGTCCATGAGGTACTTGAGGCACAGCTGGACGCGCTCCCGCGCAAACCTGTTGTGGTCGTCGTACACGCAGGCGTTCAGCAGCGGGATCATGCAGTTCTCTTCCATGACCAGGTTCTGCACGGCCGCGTTGCCGGGGCCGCTCTGGCCCGGCGGCGGCTGCAGCAGGTTGGCCAGCATCGTCAGGATCTGCGTCTTGATGCCGGCCCATGCAAACTTGTGCGGAGGGTCCTGCGGCATGGGCGGTGGCGGCGGAGGCGGCGGCGGCGGCGGTGGCAGCTGTTGCTGGCCACTGCCATTGGCGGTCGGCTTCGGCGCAGTGCCTGCGGCGGAAACAGCGGTGGCAGGCCGCGGCGGCAGCTCGACCAGGGGCTTCTTGGCAACGGCCTCCTCGAGGTTCTTAAGAAGCGACAAGATCTCAAAGGCAGCGTCCCATTCGACCAGCTTGGCGCGGAAGCCGTCGATCTCCGACAGGGTGATGAGGAAGTCCAGGACCTGGCCGAGGCCGTCGCGGGCGCGCTCCAGGTCCCAGTTCTCGACGGGGAACTCGGACGGGTCGACCTCGCCGCGGCGGATCTCGGCCTGCAGGGTCATAAAGGCCACGCACTCGGGCACAATGCGGCTGCGCACGCTGTTGAACAGGAAATAGACGATGCGGACGTCGCGGTCGTCGACCGCGCCGCTGCCCCGGGCCGGCGGCGCCAGAGAGGCCGTGTACGGCGCCGTGGCCGAGACCTGGGCGTACTGGTCCAGGTAGCGCTTGCGCAGCATGTAGGTGAACAGACGCAGCAGCACGGCCTGGGCGGGCGACACGACGTCCTTGGGGATGCGCAGCTCCTGCCAGGCATAGGGCAGCAGGGCCACTTCGTGGATGGCCTCGACGATCTGGGCGGTGATCTCCCAGATCAGCGAGTTCTCCTCCTGGTCCCAGACGGCAATGAAGACAAACAGCTCGCGCAGCAGGCTGCGGCCGCTCTCGGAGGCGAGCAGCATGCGGCAGCGCGTGTGCTGCAGATTCTCGCCCTGGGGCGTCAGGCCGCCGCCCATGGTGCTGAGAATGCACGACTTGACAATCATGTGCAAGGCCTCGATCTGCTTGGGGTCGAGGATGTTGGGGATCTCCGTGAGCAGGCCCAGGATGGGCCCGTCGGCATACGAGTCGTCATCGTCGTCGTCGTCGTCCTCCTCCTCCTCGTCGAGGTCGTCCTCGTCCTCGTCTTCCTCGTCCTCCTCGTCCTCCTCGTCCTCCTCGCCGTCGCCATTCTCGGCCTTGTTGCTGTTGGCGTCTTCGCCCTCTCCGTGGCCGTTGTGGTGCACGTGGCCACGGTGGTGGTGGCACTGCGGGTGGTGATGATGGTGGCCGCTGTCGGCTGCAACGACGGCCCCGGAGGAGGAGGCGGTGGCAGCAGCAGCAGCGTTCGTGTCGGCGGCAACGAGCGCTCTGCCGTTGTCGTCAACAATCTCGTGCTCCTCCTCCTCCGTCTCGTCGTCGTCGTCGTCGTCGTCGTCGGCCTCGCCGCGGGAGCGCTGCTGCTCGTGGGCGTGGTCGAAAAAGTACTCGCCGTTATGCGACATGCCGTAGCCTTGGGCGCCGTTCTCGTCACGCAGGCGCCAGCCGGGGCTGAAGCGCTCTTCTAGCACGTCGGAGAAGTAGATTTGGCGCGAGCGGCCGTATTCCTTGTCGGGCAGGAGCAGTTTCCAGCCGTCGGCATTCGGGTCGCGGACGTACTCCCACCAGATGTCGACCTCGTGCGAGACGCGGCCGAGAGCCTCGTCCTCGGCGAACTTGGCCAGGTCGGGGACGTCTTCAGGGCCGAGCAGGTGGTTCGGGATCCAGAGACGGGCCAGCGGGGAGTTGAGCGTGGGGATACCAGGGGCCTTGTTCTGGTGCGTGGCAGCGTACTCCTTGAGGCGACGGAGGGCCTCGGGGCAGATGGCCGCGTTGCGCTCGAGCCAGTGCTTGACCTCCATCTTGGCCAGGTCGGCGCGAAAGCCGGTGCCGTCGCCGCTGGAAAAGGTGTCGACGTCGTCGGGCACAAGGTCGTCGTCGAAGAGGACGTAGTACCAAAAGGCCATCTTGTTGCGGTCGTTTTTGGCAGTCCAGTTGTGGACCTGCTGCAGGGACGTGACCAGCAGTTTTTTGACTGGGGGTTAGAAATTGAAGCAACAAAAAAAAAACAGGAAACGAAGGACACCTACACAAATCATGGATTTCCGTCAGTTTGGCACGCCCGGCGTCGTCCAGGAGCTCGCCGTTGTAGCCCTTGTTGGCGAGGTTGACGCAGAGCACAATGATCTGGAACACGACCGTGTCGAAGCTCACGGCTGCGCAGATGTCCTGGGGCACTTCGGGCTCGGTGCAGACGAGCAGGTTGCGGGCAATGTGCATGAGCTTGTTGAGGATCTGCAGGTCCTCCTTGAGGCTGGCGTGGTTCTTGGCGATCAGCTCGGCGCTGTCGAGGTGCGACTGGGCCTCGGCGTGGCCGCCGTCGAGGGCATGCGCGTGCGCGTGGACATGGTGGCTGTGGTGGTGGCCGTGGACGTGGTGGGGGTCGTGTGCGGCCCCGTTGGCGGCCAGGCCGTGGTGGCCGCCGTTGGCGTCGGTTGGGCTGCCGGACACGCCGTTGACGGGCGTGCCGGCGGCGGCGGTGCCGTTGGCGGTGCCCAGGCCGGGGCCGTGCATGTTGCCGAGCCCGACCGAGCGCTCGGTGAGGCTGTCGATGGCGTTGTTGAAGATGCGGGTCAGGTAGACCCAGATCTCGACGTTGCGGGCCAGGGCCTCGCGCACGTCCTTGCGGGCGTGGGTCTTTTCCAGAGTGCGGACCACCATGCCCGAGACCTTGGCCTGGGTCAGTGGCCCCGGGATGGTGGGCAGGTTGCTGAACTGGCCATCGAGGCAGATGAGGGCGGACGTGAAGCAGACCTCCTCGATGGTCTGCTTGGACGACGGCGCGCTAATGCGGTCGATGGGCGGCACGGTGCCGGCAGCAATCGGAGCCATGGCGTCTTGGGGGGGGGAGGGCGTGGCTGCCCGGGCGTTGCCGATGTGGTTGTCGTCGATGCCGTCGATGTTGTCGATGTTGTCGATGTTGTCGATATCCTTTTTGTCAGACGCAAACGCCAGGCCGGGATACGGCAGCTGGCAAGCACGGCGTGTCGACTACTGACTGTCGATAAGAATAAAGCAACGAAATAAGTATAACACGGCGGATAAACGAGCTTGACGTCCAACCAGGTGGGAGGTGCCGGAGACAGACAGGAAGAGAGAAGTGCAGAGAGAAGCCCCAAACGAAGCAAGCGGTGAATTTTTAGCTGGGGCCCAGGTTGGCCCCGCCGCTGTGATTGGCCTGGCTGCCTACTGTGCCAGGCACCGCTGGGGACGGCAAGCCTGAGCACGTGCTGGGGACCCCGCCGAAAGGGCGCTAGCAGCCTATTACATACACTGACGAGGACGACGACGAGTTTTCCCATGGTGTAAGAGGGCTTTTTTTTTTTCCCTTCTTGTGCTCTCTCGCCCGCACATCTATCTGCGACACTGATTTTCGTGCTCGTCTCTCTTGTGTTGAACGAGCCTCCTGCAGCCATGGCACCGACTCTCGCAGACCACTATGACCGTAGGTTTTCAGCCGTCGATGCTCTGTTTTTTTTTCTTTTCTTTCTTTTTTTCCTTTCTTCTTTTCTTTCTTTCCTCCTCTTCTTGCTCCTCTTTCTCATGCCCCCCGCTCACATCCAGGCCCCGTCGAAATCGCCGTCATTGGCGGCACCGGCCTGAGCAAGATCGAGGGCTTCGAGCCCGTCGCGTCGCTCGACATCACGACGCCGTGGGGCAAGCCGTCGGCGCCGATCCAGATCGTCGAGCACGGCGGCGTGCCGTTTGCCTTTCTGGCGCGCCACGGCCTGCACCACCAGCTGGCGCCGCACGAGGTGCCGTCGCGCGCCAACATGGCCGCGCTGCGCCACGTCGGCGTGCGCTGCGTCGTGGCCTTCAGCGCCGTCGGCAGCCTGCAGGAGCACATCCGGCCCACGGACTTTGTGCTGCCCGACCAGGTCCTCGACCGCACCAAGGGCGTGCGGCCCTTTACCTTTTTCGAGGGCGGGCTCGTCGGCCACGTCGGCTTTGCCGATCCGTTTGACGCCCGCCTCGCCGCCGTCATCGAGCAGTGTGCCGCCTCCCTGGCCAGCTCCGGCAGCGACGCCGCCACCCCCGGCGCCAACCTGACCGTCCACCGCGGCGGCACCCTCGTCTGCATGGAGGGCCCCCAGTTCTCGACGCGTGCCGAGTCCATGCTCTACCGCAGCTGGGGCGGCGCCGTCATCAACATGTCCGCCCTGCCCGAGGCCAAGCTGGCCCGCGAGGCCGAGCTGGCCTACCAGATGATCTGCATGGCCACCGACTACGACTGCTGGCACGACGCCGCCGAGGACGTCGACGTCAACATGGTGCTCGGCTACATGCAGGCCAACGGCGCCAACGCCAAGCGCCTCATTGGCACCGTGCTCGACGCCCTGGCCCGCCCCGAGCACGCCGACCTCGTCCGCGCCACCCACCACGCCGGCATGTCCGTCCAGGCCGTCCAGTTCATGACCAAGCCCGAGGGCCGCAACCCGGACGCCGTCCGCCGCATCGAGTACCTCTTTCCGGGCTTTTTCGGGACTGGCGACAAGGCATAGTGTGACTGCTGGGTTAATGAGCCAAGGTGTCACGATGCAGGTGTCAAGTCCGCGTCATATGTGTCGTTTGTTCCCTCCGTTGCGCCGTTTTGCTTTTAGACCCTGATTAGAAACGAACCCGTTTGGACCCTCACATCCGCTGGCACAGCACCCGCGCCGCCCGCTCCGCCGCCGCCACGTGCCATGGCCGCACGTCGCGCTCGCCGTCCAGGATCCCCCGCGCCCGCGCCAGCGTCCCCAGCGCCCGGTACGCCACCAGGATCTCGCGCAGCAGCGCGTCGTGGCCCCGCGCCGCCGCCGCTGCTGCCGCCCCCGCCCCGCCCGGCGTGCCCACCGTCGGTGTCGGCGGCGTCGGCGTCGTCGGCGTCCCCGCTGCCGTCGCCGTCGCCGACGCCGCCGCCCACCCCACGCGCACCACATCCACCTCCAGCACCACCGGTGGGTCGTCTGCGCCCGAACCGCCGCGCTTCACCAGGAACCCGCTCACCAGCGCCGGCCGCTGGTCCACCCACGTCGCCGCCGTGTTGCGCCGGTGCGCCGCCACCGCTCCCCACGTGCTGTCCGTAATGTCCACCAGCACCACATTGCCGTCCACGTCCGCCACCGCGCTCGGGTCCGCGCCCGCCGCCGCCAGTTTGGCCGCCGCCGCAGCGTCGGCGCTGGTAGCCGCCGCCCCGGACGATGGCCCGGCCGGGCTCTGCGAAGGGCCGCCGCCGCCGGCCCCCGGCGTAGCAGGTGTCGCCGGCGTTGTCGGGTATGCACCAAAGCTGGCCGCCGGTGTTGCTGCATTCGCGCCGCCGCTCTGGTCGGGCGAGAACACGGCCGATCCCGCCGCCGGCGTCGGCACCGGCGTCGCGGCCGCTGCCGACAGCTGGGGCAGGATCGCCGGCAGCGGCGTCGTCAGCGCCGTCGTCAGCGGCGGCAGCAGCTCCAGCGACGGTTGCGTGTCCACGCGCACGAGCGTCAGGCTGATGGACGCGCGCGTCTCGACGCGGGCCAGCTCCGTCCACGCCTCGATCTCGTCGCCGTCAAACGCGCCGCCGCACTTGGCCACAATCGCCCGCCAGTGCACCTTGAGGTTCGCCACCAGTGCGCACGTGTTGTCCCAGATCTCCTGCGCCACGGCCGCGAACCCGTGCACCGCCGGCTCGCCCTTGCGCGCCACCCAGTACGCCGCGCTGAACTGCCGCCATCCGCTGCCGTCCGACCACGCCGCCGTCACCCACCGCCCGTCCGCGCTGGCCGCGTACGCCACGTGGATGCACGAGTTCTCGCGCTGCACATCCACCGACGGCGTCGGCGACAGCCGCAGGTCCAGCATCCGCGGCGGCGGCTGCTCCAGCAAGAACGACGGCGCCGGCCGCGGGCCCCGCGGCGCCGCGCACCGGTCGTACACCTCCAGCGACAGCCGCAGCAGCTGCGCCGTCGACGGCACCCGCACCAGCGACGTCGCCGACGACAGAAACCCCATCGGAACCAGCTGCAGCACCAGCTCATTGTGCGCGCCCCCTCCGCCGCGGCCCGCCACCGCACGCGCGTACAGCTGCGACAGCCGCCGGAACGCCAGGCACGCCTCCACCGCCGCGCTGCTCACGTCCGCGCAGAACACAAAGTACACCACCACGCTCTTACCGCGCGTGTCTTCTGCTGCGAGCGCCTGTGCCAGCATCTGCACTTCCTCTTCGCCAGGGAACGCGCTTCCCGCCCGCCGGCCGCCTTCCTCGGCCGCCCCGGCTGCAACCCCAGGCGCAAACGACACTGGCCCGCCCATGGCTGCCAGCATCTCGTGCGACCCCAGACGCAACGACTCGTACGCAATCTGCATCCGCGCCAGGAACCCCTGCACGTCGTCCGCCAGACCCTCGTATGCCGGGTGCACGCAGACGGCGCGCACGTCTTTTGGCCCGTGCAGCGGCTCCAGCCCGAGCACCTCCCAGAACTCCACCGCCGTCGGCAACAGCGACAACATTGTCTCGTTTCGACGAAGCTCCACGTGCGGCGGCGGTACGGGGAACAAGCACGTACCGGCAGTGGGACCTGCTGCCGCCGCCGCCACCGCTGCTGCCGCCGCCGCCGTCATTGGCGGGGCCCGTGCCGGCTGATGCGGCTGCAGCGCGTTGGCGCCGCCGGTGGCCGCTGCGGGGGCGTCGGCAACCACCTCGAGGTACGGCTTCAGCGCACAGCGCACCGCGTCCGCGGCCAGACATGCCGGCAGCGACGCTTCCAGCGTCGCCATCGAGTGACGAATGCGCTGCGGCAGCACTTGTCGCAGCCGGACCTGGGTCAGGCTCTGCCCGTCGACCCTGTCGTCGTCGTCGTCCACAAAGGAGCCGCTCGCGATCGTTGCCCGCGACACCTGCTGCGTCAGGATCTGCGCCACGTCGACAAGGTCGTCGTCCGCGTACGCCAGCTCCGTAGCCGGCGGCATCGGATCGGCAAAGAAGCGCGCAATGGGAAAGTCCCACACCCCTTCGCTGCACGCCCGCGCCAGCTCGGCCGCCGCATCCTGCAATGGCACAGAACTCGCCATGGCCCGCGCCCGACGCCTTCGATCTTCCCGGTGAACGGAAAGCGGCTCGTCGTCGTCGTCGTCGCTATCGTAGTCGCTGTCGTTATGGTCATTGTCGTTATTGCCATGGTCGTGGTTGTCATCGTCGTTGTCTTCGTCGCTGTTGCTGCCCTCGTCGTCGCCCTCTTCGTTCCCATCATCAATGCCCCTCTTTTCCACCACGAAGCCTTCCTCGTCTTCGGTGCCGTATGCATAGTCGTCAAGGCCGCTGTCCGTGGTCTCATCGTCGCAGCTGTCATCGTCGTCCGTCTCACTAGACGACCCGCCAGTCCAGTCTGAAGCTGGAACCACCCTAGACACATCCGAGGATACATCTCCGCTGCCAGCCAGCTGCTGACGGCGGGGCTGCAGCGAACTGGACTGCAGGTCGCGCGTGATGCTTGTCACGAGCGCTGCAAACTCGGGCGATGTGTCCGACAACGGCGCGCGTCTCCCGGCAACCGGGCGACGGAAGGCCGTCGGGGACGTTGCCGACGCAATATCAGATTGTAAGTCCGCTTCCGGGTGCGGCCAGCTAAATCCAAATTTGCCGTTTGGGTCATACTTCTTGGTGTTCTGGATCATAAAGTCGGTAAAGCGCAGGCCCTCAAACCGGTTGCTGCCGCGGTGCGCCGGGTCTGCCGCCGCAATGGCCTTGACCCGCTTGAACACCGTCAGAGCGTTGAACGGACTCGGGGGTCGCTTAATGCTGCCGCCTTCCGCATGGGCGCCTCGTGCCGCGTCCGCAATGCGGCTGGGTGCATGCCTGAGCTCGGGCTTAACAAAACTGGGCGATGCTTGCGCCTGGCCAGATTCTTCGTCGACGCCGGGCTTGGAAGCTGGTTCGGCGCCCTCTTCGGTTGTCTCAGGTGGTGCCGGTGACCGTGGCTGTGGTTGCGGAGGACCAGGAACAGAAGGCAGCGACGCAAGAGCAGAGGCAGGTGCAGGAGACGATCCGAAAGCCGCGTCGTCTCGTGTGCTGTGTTCGGCAGCTCCGCCAGTTGGCACCTCGGTGCCAGGGCCTTCTGGCCCAGCCGAGTCAACCTCCATCGTCTCTGCCGGAGCACTGTCGGCCTGAGGCGGCGCCGTCGCGGGCGGAACGGCTGTCGGGCCGCTTGCCGGCTTCTCGTCGAAAAAGTTAAAGTCGGCGTCGGTGACGTCGTCACCAAACATGTCTGCACCCATGTCGCCAAATATGTTGTCAGGTTCGTCGATGAACCCCTGCTCCATCTCGTCACGCTTGGACTCATCACCCCCCCAAAGCCCGCCAAACGCATCGTCTCCCATCGACGTCTCTGCCATGGAAGGCTCCAGGTCAGCCGGTGCGGCAGCAGCACTGGCGGCGTTTCCTGGGCTGGCCACGGTCCCGTCAAATGTGGGCGTTGCGCCGACCGGGTTCGGGAGCCCATCTGGCGGCGTTGGGTACACCGCCGAGCCTGGCACGCCAGAGGGCAGCCATGCAGAGTTTCGGGCGCCTAGGGGAGACGGCCCGTCAGACAGTTGCAAAGCTCCTTTGTCAAGGCCAGAAACCGGCCGAGTGTCCGCCATTTCGGCATCCTCCGCCTGGCCCTCTTTACCTCCGTCTTGTGCGATCTCCTCGGCGTGAAGTTGGGCTTGGTACGCGGCACGTATGTCAGCTAGAGGATTGAGCCTCTCAAACGGTGCGATCTTCCGAACCGGGCTCTCGAGGCTCCAGTAGCAGAGAGACGATGGCCAGAGGATCTCCACCGGCTCGCCATCGGGGATCTCTTCGTCCAAAGGAAGCTCCAAGCGAAGCCAGGCTGCCTTGCGCAACACAGCAGGCGATATGCCATACGATTCAAGCAGGGCTGTGGCGAATTTCTTCCACTCCGGAGGCACATGGGGGACTGCGTACCGTCGTCGCCGCTCCTGTCGTTGCTGCTGCCGTCTTCGGCGCTCCTTTCGTGATTTTCCGGTCAGCTTCTCCCTCGACTGCCCTCTCCGTTTTTTCTTTTTCCTTGTTGGGAGGGGTTCCGTCTCAAATTCGTCTGCCGAGTCGGCCTCGCCGTCCGCCAGCACAGAAGGGAGGTATACACCGCGCACAATGGCGAAGACGCCCCAAGGCGCCGTCAGAACAGCGGCACCCGGTGGTGGCAGGCCAGCGTAGCATGCCCACGCGGAGCAACCAAGGCCACGCAGCACACGGTGCGATACGCCAATGAGCAGAGCGCCAGCGGTGGTGAGGGTGACGCGCAGCGTGGCCACGAGCGACCGGCTGTCTGTCCTGCTGCTCTCTTTGCCGTCCCACAACGGGTCCAGCGGCGGTAGTAGAAAGGTGCGCGCATTGAGGGCAATGGCCCTGGACTTGGCGCAGTAGGCCGGTGCGACACTGGCAAGCACAGCCGAAATCAAGAAGTTGTACACCACCTTGGCAGACACGTCGGCGAATTTTCGCCCTTCGTATAACTCGGGTGTATCCCTCGGCTGTCGCGCCCAGCTTTCCTGGCTCTCGCGGCTGCCTTGGCTTGCAAAGCTTTGTTGCCTTTCTGGTTGCTGTGGTTGCTGTGGTCGGTTTTGCTGGCTTGGCGGACTCGAGTGAAAGAGGTCAAGGTCCATGCCTCCGGCTGCCGGGCTCAAAGCAATCGAAGCAGGCGTCTGCGTCTGCGGCATTGAAGGTGGAGCGAATGGGCTCCGCGCAGCGGCGTCGAAAAACGACAGAGCCGAGGCAGGAGACGCCACACCCTGTGGCGCATTTTGTGTGTTTTGTGCATGCCGTGCAGGAAATGCGCCAGCAAGCGCTGGTTGTCCTGTTTGCAGGGTAGCCGGGTCCAGTGAACCCTCTTCGACAGCGGCGAGCGTATGCGGTCCGATGCCAACGGTAGCGCCGAGCTCTGGCAGTGTATGCGCGCCGAGAACTGAGCCATCTTTGCGCAGCAGTCGAAAGTGCCAGATCGCGTTTCGGAGGGAGTCGGTAAAGACGAGGTGGCCATCGTTGCGCAGGGCGCGTTCGAGGTCTGTCAGAGGGCTGGGGAACGCGGTTGAGGGTGGTGGAGGCGAGGAGGGAGAAGTCGAGTCGACGGGCTGGTAGATGCGAAAGGCAACGGAAGCGATGTTGGCCTAGAAGATCAGTCAGTCAGTGCATGTACTTGCAGGCAATGCAGTCTGCCAGTCAACGTACAACGACCACAGTGTTGGTCTCATAGTCGCCCACGTCCATGTCGCGGTGCGTGGGCGTGCCGGCGACCCAGCCGTCCCAGGCGGGAAAAAGACGCGCACACAAGCACTCAACGGTCCCAAGCTAGACGGCGCATATATCGTGGGCTGCTAGAAGTGGAACGCGTTGGAGGGCCGTCGGAAAGCTGCCGGGTAGCAGTCGAAGCGGGAAACAAGGCAAGGCCCAAAAGGGGCGGGCTCCATTGCCGGTGCGGCAGCTGTGGGAGCTGAGAAGCAAATGCAATTATGCAGAATATGCGAGGGGGGGTGCGAGGCTGTCTATATCTGGGCGCGTTCGAGGCGTTGGGGAGATGTCGTCAGCTCGTGGAGCGTCCAAGGGGCGTCGCGATGCTCGTTGGGGCGTCTCTGGAGGCAAGCCTGGTGAGCTAGTTAGCAAAGAGATCCGTCCACAGCCCAATGCAGATGGTAACTGCATACCTGGTATGCGACTGCATGCGCCGTGGCGTCAGAAGGAGCACGGTCAGATGGAGAGCGTCAACAAGGATGTCTGTAGGGCCGAAGAGACGACGTTCAGCTTGGATTATTAACTTTAGTGGGTCTGCAAGGAAATGGAAATGCGGCAGGTGGCGGCACCCCAGCAATCCAAGCCCATCAGGCTGTGACCGCCTAAAAAGGGGGACACGTGAGACCCGCTTATGTGCGAGGGGTAGGGAAAAAAACGGCCCTGCAGCGAAGCTTCAAGAGGCGACCTCGACTGAAAAGAGCTTCAGCTTCACGACACGACGCAGACGCAGCAGCAGTAGTTGCCTTCCTCTACCGACCAGACCACTCCCCTGTCGTACACTGTACGCTGCACACTGTCCGGTTCTGCACGACCGCGCTCGTTTGTCAAGATGAGTATGTTGACGTCTTTCTTTTGCTTGCCTCGTCTGGTGGACAACGTGCTGACATGACGACCACTTCTAGATCTCGATTTGTCCAATGGTGCGTGTTGCTAGCTGTCGCTTCCTGTAAGGCGGTTCAGCTGTTCAGTGCATACTAACACCAAACAGCGGCGGTTGTCAAGGATGAGCAGGGTCGGCCGTTCATCGTGGTGAGAGAGTAGGTCTTTTTTTTTCCCCCTCGTCCTCCTGCTCCTGCTTGTCCCTCAGTTCGCTAACCACTCCCCTCCAGCCAAGGAAAGAAGAAGCGGCAGTACGGCAATGAGGCTGTCAAGTCACACATCCTGGCTGCCCGTACGGTCGCCAACATCGTCAAGTCCTCGCTCGGTCCCCGCGGTCTCGACAAGATCCTGATCTCCCCCGACGGCGAAATCACCGTGACCAACGATGGCGCCACCATCCTGCAACAGATGGAGGTCACAAACCACGTGGCGAAGCTGCTGGTCGAGCTCTCCAAGTCGCAGGACGACGAGATTGGTGACGGCACCACGGGCGTCGTCGTGCTGGCCGGTGCGCTGCTCGAGCAGGCGGCCGAGCTGATCGACAAGGGCATCCACCCGATCCGCATCGCCGACGGCTACGACCAGGCCTGCGACATTGCCGTGGCCGAGCTCGACAAGATTGCCGACGTGCTGCCCTTTAGCCGCGACGACGTCGCCAACCTGACCAAGGTCGCGCGGACCAGTCTGGGCAGCAAGATTGTGTCCAAGGCCCACGACCAGTTTGCCCAGATCGCTGTCGACGCCGTCATGTCTGTGGCGGACCTGGAGCGCCGCGACGTCGACTTTGAGCTGATCAAGGTCGACGGCAAGGTGGGCGGCTCGCTGGAGGACTCGCTGCTGGTCAAGGGCGTGATCATCGACAAGGACTTCTCCCACCCGCAGATGCCATCCGAGGTGCGCGACGCCAAGATTGCCATCCTGACGTGCGCCTTTGAGCCGCCCAAGCCCAAGACCAAGCACAAGCTCGACATCTCGTCGGTCGAGGAGTTCCGCAAGCTGCAGAACTACGAGCACGACACCTTTGTCGACATGATCCGGCAGATCAAGGACACGGGCGCCAACCTGGCCATCTGCCAGTGGGGCTTTGACGACGAGGCGAACCACCTGCTGCTGCAGAACGAGCTGCCGGCGGTGCGCTGGGTCGGCGGCGGCGAGCTGGAGCTGATTGCCATTGCCACCAACGGCCGCATCGTGCCGCGGTTCGAGGACCTGACCCCCGCGAAGCTCGGCACGGCCGGCGTCGTGCGCGAGATGACCTTTGGCACCACGCGCGAGAAGATGCTCGTCATCGAGGAGTGCGCCAACACGCGCGCCGTCACCGTCTTTGTGCGCGGCAGCAACAAGATGATCATCGACGAGGCCAAGCGCTCGCTGCACGACGCCCTGTGCGTCGTGCGCAACCTGGTCCGCGACAACCGCGTTGTCTACGGCGGCGGCGCGGCCGAGATTGCCTGCTCGCTGGCCGTCGAGGACGCCGCCGTGCAGACGCCCGGCCTGGAGCAGTACGCCATGCGCGCGTTTGCCGAGGCGCTCGACGCCGTGCCCATGGCGCTGGCCGAGAACTCGGGCCTCAACCCCATCGCCACGCTGGCCGAGGTCAAGAGCCAGCAGCTGACGGCGGCCGACAGCGCCGCACGCGGCCGCCTGGGCGTCGACTGCATGGGCCGCGGGTCCAACGACATGAAGGAGGCCTTTGTCATCGACCCGCTGATTGGCAAGAAGCAGCAGCTCATGCTGGCCACGCAGCTGTGCCGCATGGTGCTCAAGGTGAACAACGTCATTATCAGCGGCTCGGGCGAGGAGGACTTCTAGAGGGCGCAAAGGTCAGTCGGTGGAATACCCCCCTCGTTCCGAGATGGACCGGGAACCCTGTTTTTTTTTCTTTTTTTTTGGTTTCGGCAACGTGTTGGGTGTCGTTTTACAGGCCATATGAAGAGAGAGAAAACAACTGTTGGGGGAGGCGTCCGGCTTTGAAAATTGTATGAAAAATACGGGCAATAGACGAATGAGCAAACTCATAAACAAGAGCATTCAAAGAGAACCGCTGCTGAGCAGATGTTCTGTCATGTTGAGCATGTTGAGAGCATAACCTTGGACATGCTGCACGTAAACAATATAAAAACCAGAGTAACCATACACGCTGAAGCTTTTTTGTCCCTGAAACCCAAACCAATCCTTGAAAATGCCGTCCCAGCCTGATCCCATCCTGTTCTGGTCTCAGGCAAACCCAAAGCCCTGCGCATTTTGCAACGCCATCGCCAGCCGCTCCTTCAGCACCGCCCGGTCCTGGTACTCGGGCAGCAGCAGGATTCCGTAGCACGTGTACGCCGTCGGCAAATGGCCGTCCGGCCCGTCCTCCTCGCCGTTGCGCTGCACCAGAAACTGCATGTTTTCCACGCCGCCCACCGGCACCCGCTCGCTCGACGTCACAAACTCCAGCAGCTTCCGCTTCATCGTGTCGTCGTACTCGCCCACAATGCTCCAAAAGTCCCGCACTGTCCGGTGGCTCGCCGTCCACCCGACATACCGCGCGTGCCGCTGCAGCGCCGCAATGTCGATCTCCTGCTCTCCCTCCACCAACTTCTGCAGCAGCGCCGGTGTCAAAAGCCGCAGCGACTTCTCGTGCAGGCACGCCCGGAACCCCCGCGCAAATGCCTCGTACTGCCGCCGCACAGTCACGTCCGTGAGGTACCGGATGTAGTCCGTTACGTATGCGTTGCGGTTGGCGTGCGTCACCATTGGTGCACCCTCGTCACCACCCTCGCTTGATTCTGTCTTTTGCTCCTCCTCTGGCTCGTTGGTCTCGGCATCTTCTGCAGGCTGCCGATCCGCTGCCGACGTGTCTGGCTCCCGCCGCAAAATCTGGTCGCGCAGGTTTGGCCACGTACCAGACGCGTCCATGACCCGCGTAATCGGCCGCCCAAACAGATCAGCCGAAAACTCATACGTCAACACAAACACGTCCTCGACCGCGCCGTCCTGCTCGTTCCACTCAAGGAGCGTGGTCAGGCCGTTTGCTAAGTCGGGCCAGCCATCTGCAATGTGATGCAGCTCATTAACTGGCTCTCCGAGTAGCTTGCGGTACAACGCCTTAGGGAACGTCACCGGAAGGGATACGCCATTGTACACAGCAAGCGACACCAAAAGGCCCACGAGCTCAAACTTCCATTCCTCCTCGAGCGCCGCCGGATTGAACCAGGTCATCCGCGTGCGTGTATCAACGGTGAAGGCGCCGTAGTCTGGATTGAGTGCCTCGGCAATGGCAAGCCGAAAGAACTCCTGCTGCACACCGCCCGAGTCGAAGCCCTCTTCGCCTTCTTGCTCCCCAATGTGGACCTTGAGCGGCCGGAGTAGCTCCCGTTGTTCGCGGCGCCACAGCTGGTCGAAAGCGTCCGAGAGCACTGTGCGCCGGCTAATGTCCAAAACGAGATATTTAGCTGACGCCATCCGGAGAGAGTCGTGCAGAACCATTTGGTGATGCGGGTCGATAACCAGACTGCGCGGCGATATCACTGCGCTCATGCGGTTGTATAATGAGTTGGCCTCCGCAAACGCCCGGCTCATGCGCGAGTAGTTGATGGCGCGGAAATAGGACACAAGCATTGGTGGCGTGAAGATATAGGGGAAGTCAAGCAGGTGCGGCCTCTCCTTGGTTGAGGTATACGATAGCCAGGCGATGGGCATGCCCACGTCATCCAGCCGGTCAGAGAAGTGCTGTGCGTGGAATTGCGCGTCCCCAACAAGAAGCTCTTGGCGTCGCTCATCTGATCTGCGTTAGCAACTGGCTACTCGTCGGCGGGGGAAAAAAGGAAGAAGAAAAAAAGAAGAGTAAGACATACGTATGGCAGCCATCAGAGCGAGAGCACCGCCAAATGAGCTGTTGGTAGACACAATCGGGTTTCCATCCCACTCGTGAAACATGACGGCCCTGGCCCAGTCTAACAGGAGGGTTGGCACCCTGGTCTCGTGAATGCTCCGGTCAGGGACGGAAAAGTTTAGGACGTAGGCAGCATCCATGTTGAGGAAGTCGAGCTGCATAAAAAGAGGCGCCAACACGTCCACTTCTTTCCCAGGGGTTATGGTGTCGCTGCCGCTTCCGCAGTCACTGCCGCCACTACTGGCGGCCCCAGCCTCGTTTTCGATCAACTCGTTGAAGTACCGACGGGCCACAATCGCCGCAAGAAGGCGCCTTGCTAAGCGCACTGCCAGATCATGTGAAAAGGCATCGTCGTACTGCAAGCACAGCTCTGTGTCCTGTGGTATGTCCGAGAAGCTTCCAGTCAGACTCAAACCCTGAGCACGGACACGCGACACGTCGTAGAGCTTCCGCCTATCGTCGACGAGGGGCGCCGCCGCTACGAGCGCATGCAGACAGATCGATACAATCATCCCCGCCTCTGTGTTTGTCAAGGGGTTGCCACGTGCCCGCTGATGCAGAGCCGTCTTCGATGCCTGTATCGCCCGTAGCGCCTTGGGTGGTTCGAACAGAGCCGCTGCTGCCATCCAAAGGGAGTGAAAAACCAAGCTCGGTGCAACCCGAGTCAACCGCAACATGCAGTACCACAATGATTGGCTGTCGTACAGTAGGCCGCGGCGCGTAAAAGAACTGATAAGCGCGCGTGGGTTGCTGAGAACATAGAAAAGGCTCTGTTCGGCAAACAAGCGCCATTCCTGGCCAAGCTGCGGGTTGTGACGGACACTGCCGGGTGGTTTCGATTTTCTCTTCAGTGTCCGCGGCCGGGCACCCTCGCTGCTGGTCGTGTGAAATTTCGTGATGGTCGGCGGCTCGAGCATGTGCTGCTCAGTGACAAACTCGTTTTGCAGCGTGTCACAAAGGAAGTCCACCACCTCTGCATTAAGCTGCGTGAGAGTCTGTGGAAGAAACAACATGGCTAGAGAGTCGGAATCGTCGGAATCCAAGGCATCGCTAGTATCATGGTCGTCGCCCACGGTGGTTTCGCCCTTTGAGGAGGGAGTGGATGGTGATCGTGATACAGGCGCTGCAGGCGTCTGCAAGTTGCTGCTCTCCCTAACGCTGCGTGGCGTGCTGTCCACCTGTCCCTTCCCCTGTTTCGCAACCATATCCAACTGTGCTTTCAACGGTGGCATCTTCTCTAATGGCATGCCGTCGAAGAACCCAGTGTTTGAGATTTGGGAGATTGGACGGGGCATCTGCGCCGTGCTCTTAATCGGCTTTGTCGATGGCGGCTTCGGTCCCAGGTTGTCCCCTTGCATGGACTGCATAGAAGACATGCGTGGAGAGCGCACAGCAGGTAGAATATCGTCGGTGGCAGGATCGGTGGTATATGTGTCCACAGAAAGCCTTCTCTGCGGCTGGACAGTAGAGGACGGTGCACGCACTCGGGCACTAGAATTGCGCCACGGCGAGGAGCCTGTATTTTGTTGTCCGGCCAGATGGGCATGGGAAGTCGGTTGGGTGGCAGTTGGCAGCGAGACATCGTTGCGTCGCTTATGCATCGAGGCCTTCCCTTCGTCTGCGTGTGCGCTCTCGTCGCTAGATATGGCTGCACTAGCAGATTCTGTTGTTTCTTCCGCGTCTTGTGATCCCGCTACTGTGGTTGCCTCTTCCTTGCGCGTACTGGATTTCTTTGCTGTTCCCGGTGATGTGGGCTCGCCCTGCAGCTTCTCGGCACGGTCTGACATATCCTGAACAGCTGCCGGGGTGAGCCATTCCAGCATTTTAAAGGCAACGGTGCCGAACATGTTAGCCGCAAATGACCGGTAGTCTTTGCTGACGGGCTTCTCGGTGATGTCGAACTTGGGCGCATCCGGTACGCCTCTGCATTGTGCAGCAAGAGCTGCAGGTGCAGACCTAGGGGCTTGTGACCGCAGCGGCCGCTCCGTCTCAGGTCCGACCCCCTTATATCCAGAGCCCGCACGGCCGCCGACCCCTCCAACCCCTGCCAAGGGCTTCGCTCCGGTCGGCCGTTCTTTTGGCAGCGCCTTGTGGCTTCCCAGCCCACTGCCGCCATCGTCGCGAGCCGATCCGCCGTATTTGGGCGTGAAGACCAACGAGCTCAGGGCAGCCGGTGGCGTCATCGTTAGCCGCAGCGCAGGGCATAGCTTGGCCTCTGGGTTGTCTTGGCTGGCCAGGTGTACGGCCAGCATGCGGGCACTCGTGGTGTTGTATCGGCGAAGGGGGGCTTTGCCAGCCACGCGCTTTCGACAGGTGAAGCACGTCGGCTGGCAGCAAGTGCTGACACCGCAGCCTTCGCGGAGTTGGATGATGAACCTGGTTAGCGAGAGAGACGGGTTAGTAAACGAAGGCGGGCAGAGCAGGGTTGGGGGGACAATATGGGACTCACAGCTGCACCGCTATCTGGAAGTTGTGACGGCGGCTAGCACGGTGGATGGTGTAGACACGGCGTGGGTTCTCGACCTCGGTCACAAACTCGCGCAGTTCGCTCGGTGCGTCCCATGGCAGCCGCGCAAAAGGCGCTTCCTCCCAGAGCGCGGCAACCAGGTCCGCATCGGCCAGCGCGGCTGGATCCCGAGTCGGGTCGGTAGACATGATCGCGTCGTCGAGCAAGATCGAGCAGTGCCCCCCTCGCTGATCTGGTCCACTGAAGAAACGTCGGGTTGATCAAGACCAGACGACCAGTTGCTGGGGCCGGCGTCGTGAACGCACGACAGCCTCCGGCGGCGTTTTGAGCAAGGAACGGGACCGACCGTTGGGAGAAGCAAATGCGACCAAACGATACTGTTGCATGGGATGAGGCGTGGGCGGTCGGGGCGGGGGGGGGGGCATCAAAAGAAAGCCCGTGTTGAGTGCAGTCAGGGACGGGACGTCAGTCTCGGGACAATCTCGCTGGGCTGGCTGCACCACCTGGGGTAGGAGGAGACGACGTTGGGTGCGTTGCCCTTGCCAGGCTGAGAGCTTAGGCACAGGCAAAGCGGAGCCTTCTCCGCCTCAGTGGGTCGTTCTGAAGCGCGGCATCGCTGAGCACGGACCAGCGAGGGCACTGAGGCAAACAGCGCTGTACTCCGTAGCGCCTCCTCGCCGCCCGGTAATAGTGAGTGCCCTGCTTATCAGGCCAATTGTCATCATTGTAACAGGCCCTAACAAAACCACCCCCACCTTTGCAGGGGCTCGAGCCAGTCAAATCAGTTTTTGTCGGGTTTTTTTTTCTTTTCGCCTGCCGCTCCTTCCTTAAAAACTGAGAACGTCAGAACAGAAGATTTCACTTCTTGCCGTTTCTTCCGCCTGCAAAAGATATATTTCTTCGACCTCATCACGACCTCTTCACACCCTCCCCCCCCCCATTCCCTGTAGCGAATCTTCGCTCACCAGCATCTTTCCAACGTGCCACCTGCCTCTCATCTTTTATCGACCCCTCCCCCCCCGTTCGTCTATAAGCGGACACAACTCGGCCCCACGACACACCCCATTTCCAACGACGTCAACCATCGCGGGGTCAATTCTTTTTTTTTCGGCCCTTCTACCGTTTTTTCCTTTCTCCAACACCCCCAGCGTCTTCTGAGCAACAAATCCGCGTATACCCTGCGTTATGGCAACAATATCCGCGAGCCGCACGGCGGCACAACCAGACGCTGCGGCGTCGCACCCCTACAGTTGCAACACGTGCCAGGTTGCCTTTCGCAACAGCGATCTGCAGAAGAGTCACATGAAGGGCGATTGGCATCGGTATAATCTCAAGCGGCGTGTGGCAACGCTCCCGCCGATTTCGTCTGAGCTTTTCGCGGAAAAGGTGTTACAGTCGCGGGCCAACACAGAGGCTGCGGCTGACCGGGCCAGCTTTGAACGCTCCTGCGCCGTTTGCCAGAAGACGTTTTTCAGCGAGAACTCGTACCAAAATCACATCTCCAGCCAGAAGCACAAGACACGCACGGCACTAGCCCTCCGCGGTGTGCCGAGCGTTGCCGACGATGCGAGTTCCGTCATGAGCTCCACTTTCTCGCTCGGCGATCCGGTGCGTGGCAAGGTTACTAGCGATGCCGGCAGCCAGATCGTCGACCTGGATGCCGAGGAAGAGTTCACGCATGTGGTTGAGGGCCTGAAGAAGACCACGCTGGAGGAGGGCACTAGGGGCGACGGTTCAACGCCAGTCAGCCGGCCAGCCAACCCTCGCTTGTCGGTTGCGGCTCAGCACAAGAGTGACCACCCCATGACGGGCGAGGCGGGTGAGGCGGGCGAGTCCAGCAAGGACGCTTCGTCGGCAGCCACGCCGACACCGGCGCCGGCCAAGGCCAACGAGCCTGCCCATTCGCTCAAGCTGTGCCTGTTTTGCAACTACGCATCGCCCACGGTGGTGCTCAGTGTGGCACACATGGAGCGGTTCCACGGCATGTTCATCCCGGAGAAGCAGTACCTCGTCGACCTGGAGGGCCTGTTGACGCAACTGGAAACACGCATTCGCGATGATCATGAGTGCATCTACTGCGGGAAGGTTCGGGGCGACGTGTTTGCGGTGCAGACGCACATGCGGGACAAGTCGCACTGCAAGATTCCCTACTCCGACGTTTACGAGCAGGTGGAGATTGGCGACTTCTACGACTTCCGTGGGACGTACTCCGACAGCGAGTCAGAAGAGTCGGATTCTGAGGATGGAGACGACAAGCCGGCGCAGAAGAGCGGCAGCAAAAAGCATGGCGCCTCTAAGCTCGGGGCCAAGCGCGCTACAAAGACGGAGGGGTCCGCTGAGGACGGATGGGAGACAGACAGCTCGGCGTCGTCTCTGGACTCGGCCGACCTCACGGCAGTCCCGGCTGACAACCACCTCCAGCAGTACGAGCGGCTCGGCAAGCATCCTCACCATAGCCAGACGGATCCGCGGGCGCACCACCAGCGTGATGGGTGGCACTCGCATGCGCACAAGCACAACCACGCCGTCTTCTACGACGAGTATGAGCTGCACTTGCCAACGGGCCGGGCTGTGGGCCACCGCTCGCTGAACAAGTACTACCGCCAGAACCTGCACAACTACCCGTCGGTGGTCGAGCGTCAGAAGCAGATGCGGCTGGCCCTCGAGGCGGGCGAGTACGTCGGCGCAGTGCCGGACGACGATGAGGACGCCATGGATGTGGACGGTGGCGAGGCGAACGGAGAGGCCGGGGCGCTGACGCAGACCTCGAACCGCGCCACCTCGCGGGTGGTGTCGGCGCGGCCTCCGCCACGCAACACGCTGGGCCTTGCCGGCGTCTCGGACAACACCAAGTCGGCCCTGAGCAAGTCGGAGCGGCGCGCAACCAAGGTGAAGGGCATTGCCGAAGGCAAGGACAAGCTCCGGTACAGTGCCAAGAAGATCGGGCAGAACTTCCAGTTCTTGGGCAGGACCTGATCGTGCTGGTGCTGGTAGGGACGGTCTGATTTGCACGCATGATCGACGCAAAGCGTTGTTTTTTTTTTTTTTTTTCTTTTCTTTGCTCGTTTTGTTATTCTTTTCTTGGTTCTCGTTTTCTCGATAAATACGT
The DNA here is from genome assembly GCA_019925685.1 of Ceratocystiopsis sp. VPRI43766. Taxonomy (NCBI): domain Eukaryota; kingdom Fungi; phylum Ascomycota; class Sordariomycetes; order Ophiostomatales; family Ophiostomataceae; genus Ceratocystiopsis; species Ceratocystiopsis sp. VPRI43766. The sequence continues at coordinate 200,739 of JADHKF010000015.1, forward strand.
TTTTTATTCATTTTTCACCACGGACACGGTTCAGCATTAAGGTTTAGCATCGATAGACCAACACAGCCAAAGTTACTCAGGTCCTTTTTCTGTTAGCCGCTCTATCCGACAAGGCAACTTGCTGGACGGGAAGAGCCTCTGCCCGTACCCCGCCCCCATCCAGACTGGCTGGCTTAAGCATGGGCGTCTCATGATCCTTCATCGCGATGAAGAATCATGCGGACCCCAGAAAGGCTGTACCGGACCGTCATTCATGCTCGGTAGTTTTCACGTGCTTACCCCAGCCGCCTCCATTGCGGTAGCATTTTTACGTTGTCTCTATGCAACGGCTCTTCCAGTCGGGCCGTTGTCTGCACAGACCACGGCCAAGGAATGAAACAAAAAGGCAAACGGCCCTTCTGAGGAGTCTGATATACCGAGTAAAGAACATGTGCCAACGGCAAAAACAGAGAATGTGCAGCACATGTCTCTGGCCTTGGCTGCTTGCATGATCACAATGGGTAGAACGGAGCCGAAACGGAGGAATGCAGCAGGTCTCTTCTCACCTCGTCCAGATGTCTCTCCAGATCCACGCCCTCGTTCGTATTCCGGCCCACGATTCTCCACGCCGACCCTCCCTTCTCCCCTCCCAGCTTCCGTCCCGGGGGAGGGAAGAAACACATGTCCGGCACAGACAGAAACAGAAACGAGACGGGTGGCGTTTCTACGGCTGATTTGATTTTTTTTTCTTGCAATGCCGCCTCGCCTCTTTGTTTTTTTTTTTTTTTTTTCTGGTAAACCTGGGCATCTTATTCCCACAGCGTCTCGTGTTCGGCCTGTGGTTGCCTGGTCCGGTCCGGTGCAACCGAAGAGGGAACTCCGGCTTACAATGCCGTGCATGTCTTCGTCCTTTCCATTTGTTTCTTTCCTTTGCTGCTCTGCTTACGATGGCTTTCGCTGCGCCCGCGGTTTCGTATTTCGTCACTGGGCGCTCTTGTGCTGTGTGCTTTTGTGCTTCCCCAAGATCGCTTCTCCAAGGGGGAGCAGGTCCCATGCCATCTTTCAGCCGTCCCTTCTTCTCGCTCTTCTGTATCACAACATGAATATTTTTAGGTTGCGTCGTACACAGACGGAGGAGGGGAACGCTCGAGCTGGGTACCTAAGCGACAAAAAAAGGAAAGAAAAATAAAATGATCAAAAGAAAGGAAAAGAAAATAGAAAAAAAAAGAAAAAAAAAGGAGAAAAGCAAAACGACAACATGCCAAAACGGGAAAACGACACGCAAGAAGCACACCGGCCTCGTGCTCTTCGCCAAACTGACGTGTTCGCAAGGCTAAGAAGGACTGTCGTACCCGCAAAGAGGCTTTCCTCTATCCCCTGCTTAATCGCTCGTTGCATTCGCTTGCTCTAACAACATGCCTCGTTCTGATGCTGCACTAACCACCCAGCACGACGGTTACGGCGGGTAAGCCCAGGATCTGCTCTTCTGGATGCTGGTTCACGGCGTTTTTTTCTGTTCCCCGGGTGGGGAGCCAATTTGCTTCCCACTTCTCAAGAACCCATATTGGCGAAGTCGTCTCTCAGAGAGAGTGGTGACGGCGTGGGAGTGAAACGACATATCATATTCGGGGAGGGAATATGCCACGCTGCTGCTCCCATACCCTGTCAGCTGAAAAGTAGGATGCGCTGTTTTTTTTTTGGGCGGCACATGCCTCTTTTTCTTTTCTGTTGGCAGGCCTGACTCTGTCCCATGCATCTTGTCTCTACGGCTGTCACGGCTCTGGTTCGTGCGGTTGCCAGGCCGTCCATTCACGTTTCCTGTCTCGCATATCTTGCTCTCCCTGCATGCTGGGCGCAGCGCAACCATGGCATTTTCATCTTGCAGGATGCACGATAAGGGAAGGAGGGCTTTCGCACCCAATGAAGTCTGTCCCGTGAAACCCGTCCACGGTATATTGCGCATGCCGTGGAACGACATCTGCCTGCCAACCTGCCCGATTGGATTTCGACCGCTGTAGCTCGAAAAGGCATCAACTGGACAAAAGAGGCCAGGAATCACCCCATCTGCAGGATCCTCAACAGGGCGAAACAACCATGTCGCTTAGCCTTCGGACGGCCCGTTGGGCGCCGCGTGGTTCTCCCACAGTCGGGGGGGCAGGGTCAGGTGCTCAGGGGACCCCTGAAACGACGACACTGGCAAATTGGCTTTGACCCAAAGCACGGGAGCCAATGGGGCCGCCCATCCAGGGGGCACATGGCGGGAGCCCCTCCCCTCCCCCGCGGGAGTAGAAAGAGGAAAGAACAAACGAAACAACCCCCACGCGGTAAACGATATCTTTCAATAGTTCAACGGGACAAACTGTTGCTCAGGCCTACGACCATGTAGAAATATGCATACCCTGCATATAATCCCAAGACGAAAAACGAGACCTCGTATCGCATTGCGACTGCCAGTCTGGGAGAACGTCAAAGCATACATCTGAGAGACGACAGAGCCACGGGGGCGGTCAACGCCGCCCAGGCGTGGGGGTTGCCACGTCAAGGGGCAACGTGCCTCATCCAGGCTTGTTTGTCTTTGGAAGGTGCGTGCGTTGGCCCCTGCTTGCGATAGCTATCCGTGTGAGCAGCACGTATCACATGTGGCGCTCTGATTCGCAAAGCACTCGCACAGCCGCTCCGCATCTCTCCTCTGCAGGCAGAGAACTCTAGGCAGCCTTGAAACGCAAGAGGGTTGAATGGCGGTTAAAGGGCGGTGACAGGGCGAGTAGGAGGGGTGGCCAGACTGCTGTTTGGCGGATGGCTGCGGGCAACGTTGCAGCTGAGGGATCATAAGATATGGGGAGTAGGGTCTAAGAAACGGTGAACGTTGCTAACGCAGCGGCGTCTCCAGTCCACCTTGAATGAACGGCGGTCTCAACACCACACATGCGCTCTGTAAATCAACAGGCCCATAGGGCAAACGAACTAGCAGGGCTGCGCACACAAAGCCCGACGATATTGGCCAGGCTTGTACCAGAACGGTGCCGCGCATGCCTTACGCACATATGCCTGCGCGGAAATGTCACACTGCTGGGTCGCATCCCCACGATGTGCAGTGATACAAACCCTCCGCAGGCCGCCCGGGTTCTTCGCGCTCTGCATATCGGCCGAATCTACGTTTTGCGTGCTTGCCGTGCCGGTGCTGGTGGCGGCGGTGGCGGCGACGGCGGCAGTATCCTTACGTAACCGCGATCTGGTCAGCAGAATTAAGGCAGGCATTGACAGGCACGGGGAAAAGGGTCGGAGATGGGCCAAAATCGATGTGTCGGCGCAATTGTTAACAGAATGGGCGACAAATGCCGTTTGCGTGGGTGGAGTCCCATATTTTCTTTCGTTCACATGACATTCTTCTCCCCCCCCCCCCCCGCCCCGGAGAGACGTGGAAGGACGGAGCCGGAGCAAACGGCGAAAGGTGAAAAAATCCGGGTCAAATGTCGTTTGATTGTTTTTTTTGCCAAGTCCGGGCAAACACTTCGTCTCGCTCGGCACCATTGTTTTGTCGTATATTCGCATCCCCGACATATTGGACAAGGCAGGGGGGGATTCGAAGCAAACACCGTTGGTCTCATGCCTGCTTCTCGGTCTGGCACCCCTTCGCCTTTTAACAATCGGCCCGTGACATCGTCGTGCCATTGAATCCATCGCTGCGACGGCAGGGGGAACTCGGACCATTTTCCGAGCGTCGGGTTTGCGGGTAAGGGGCCCATTAAAACGGTGTGCTACGCTGCGCTACCGGGGGGGGGTTCTCCAGCACAGGCCAGAGTTCGGCATCTGCCGCTGGCAGCGGCTCCGTTACTAATACGGAGCAGTTCCGTGAGGAACGCCCTGTATGGCGCTGCGCATTTTCGCCCTCGGCATTTCCCCGCCCTACGATTCGCGAGCGCGATTGGGTTTGTCTCAGTCAGGTGTAAAATACCACCGGCAGCAAACACAATTGACAAATGTTCAATTGAGATCTTCGGAGGCCTGCTCTTGCGGCCCCGGCAAGCCTGATCAGAAGAATCGGCAAAACAGCATCTGTCGGCTGATTCTATCTATCTCCGCTACCCCGTCTTTTAGGGGCAATGCGGAGCGAGGCTTTCTCCGCAGTGCGCATCACGAGTCAACATCGCAGCCTACGATACCCAACGGAATACGCTACGCCTGCTTCGCCTTCCGGAGGATGTGGATCTGCAAATCCCCTCCCCCCCTCCGGTGATCAGCTGGCCTTCTGGCTTTCATCATCGTCAACGAGGCGTGTGCGTTGGGCGCTTTTTGTGTGCTGTCTTCACGTACGCGAATTCAGGCTTCTGTTTCGTCCTCTCGCCTCTGCTAGTCATCTGCTAGGTCTGCAGACGATGCAACCTCCCAGCCCGTTATGCTTGCGTGACACAACTCCTGACGATTGTTGTGCATGCGGCTACAACATCGCCTGAGCCCCCCCCCCCCCCGTCACTGCTCCGTACTCCACAGGAGGCCAACGATGCTGGGATGGCTAGCCCGGGGTACGGCAGCGCATTCATTTGCTGCCGGCAGTCGTAATTTGGAATGCAAACAACTGGCCAAGCAGGATGGAGTTGATACGAAGACCTATTACTCCGTACTGACTCGTAACGCAGTAAATGATCGCCAATGCATATCCTCATTTGTTTTATTTATCCCACTTGCCAAGCAGTCGCTTTGCTTTCTTTTTGCTTTGTCTTCGCTGCCCATGGCTCCTGCATTTTCTTTGTTTCGTCATCTTCATACGGAGTAGGTACTTCGTACAGCGTAGACTTTCTTACACACAGCGCTTCGTCGCATAGTGGCCGGGCCACGGAAGTACTGTCCGCCTTGCCGTCCGCTATTCGCGGAGCCGCGCCGTCCAGGCCCAGACAGACCTCGTCATGACTTGCCAGGTCACAGGCCATGGGGCTGGCTGACCGCGGCTGCCCCGTTTCCGTCGTGGGAAACTGCTTTTGGCCTGATCCCCCATTTTTGTTCTAGGTCTCGTGGTCTCGCCAGCGGGGGCCTACAGGGGGCTGTGGCCCTGTAAACTGCACATTCCTTCTGGGGCACAACAGGCTTGTTTTTCGGGCGTACTGTACTAGGAATGATCCCCGCAGCCCGAGCCCGAGGCGCAACGGAGCAGCTTCGAAAACGGTGGCAATCATGTGACAGATTTAGACGGAGAAAGATGAAAGAACCTTACCGCACTAGCCCCATTGGGAAATATAACTGAAAGCGTCCAAACAACCACTGCTTTCGGCTTTTTTTTCTTTTATTTCGGCTCTTCCATTCTCTTCGTCTTTTCAATACTCACATTTGGAGCTCAAAATTTCCGTGGATGCGTATCCAAAGTATACTCACACAGACAAAAAAAAGCTGTGCAGTGAAAATTTATGCGTCCCGGTGAAATATCTTTGGCGCTTAGACGGAGCTCATCGCTGCGGATGGCTGAACGTGCTTTAGCCAATTTTGGAAACCAATCCGTCTATACGAGTCAGACGCCCTTTGTACTTGCCCACTAAACGTGCCAGATTTTTGGGCTGCTGACCCCCGTCTCGCCCCTTCCGTACCCGGCGTTTTCTCTCCCAATGCGCCGGGGGGCCTTACCCCCCCGGTCAAATACGGTGGTACACTAGGGCCCTTGTTCGTTGTGGAGGGTGCTTTTACCACACCCCATCCCGCGCTTTTTTCACTTGTCCACCCTCCCCCCCTCTTAAAAGTCAAAATCGCTCCTTCCCTCTCGATCCAGGCGCACCATCAATTTTTACTATTACATCTTTGCCCTCCCCCACACACAAACGCCGTTCCCCTTTTCTGATTTTTTTCCTCCCCTACATACTTACGTCAACGTCAAATGTTCGATTGCAACGCCTCTCCTCCCATTCGGAAATCTTGACGAGTTTGCAGACTCTTCTCGCCTCCCTTTCACCGTCACATATCAGATCGCGTCGTCACCACTCCCTTTACCGACCTCTCGTGGTCTCTGGAAGGCCCTTCCTAATATCGTCGCTCCTCGTTTCCCCTCGGGCTCTTTAGCAGGATATTCTTCCTACTAGCTCACTCTCCTCTCACCGTGAGATCCGTTCATCATAACCGCCACTGCCGATTTCGCGACCTCAAACAACCTACAAGCCGGTGCCGACTCTTCGCGTCCGAGCCTATTCGCGGCCGCGAGCCTCTTCGTCGACGTCTCTTCTCAGCCCCTACCTAATACCGACCGTTTTGCTCCCGTCGACGAACGTACAAGTTTTGCAATGCCGTCCACATTGGACGCGCCTGTCCTGCAGGTGGATGCGAATGTCATCCACAAAGTCGACACCTCAAACCCCCAAAATCTCTTCAGCATGTGGACAGGTTCGTACTCGAGCCTTTGGAGTAATTCACTTTGGTCCTCTGGCTGACCTTCTGTTCTTTAGTGTTCGCCCGTTGCGCAGATAATGTCGCCCAAGGCCGCCGCTTAGAAAATCTGAGCTGGCGCCTTTGGACTCGTGAAACGTTTTGTGTCGAAGCCGGCGCGACTCGTTTATCGTCAAACACCTCTTCCGACGCATTGGCCATTCCCTCTCCGCCAAAGTCGATTTCGAGCCAGCGCCAGGCGTCTTCGGACGATGTGCCGCAGCTGTCAGGTAGCGTTGAGTCAGTGGCGGATGAGGAGACCGTCGAGCTCGCTGCTGCACCAAGCAACGCCGATCTTCTCCGCCCAAGAATACGGCGGCAAGACTCTTGCGGCAGCAGCCGCAGCCGTGGACGCGAGCGGCACATCACCTCTGACGACCTCGAGAAGATGGTTGTTTCCATCGTCCAGGAGAAGGAACCGCTGAAGGTCAAGCCCGTCTTCCGGGAGTTGGCCACAGCGACCACCCAACCAGCTGCTTCGCCAGTGGACGCTACCCCGGAGCCGAATGCCGAGTCCGGCACGCCAGCATCTGATGCTTCGCCATCTGAGCCAGGGACTGGGAATACTCTCGTGCCGGAAGAGCAAACAGCTGTAGCCGAGCCGTTTCCGGCTCTGCCTGCCGCTGAGCTGGAGCCTGTGGAAGCGCAGCCGACCGTGCCAGAGCCTGCTCCCGCTGCCCTGCAGAAGAGCAAGTCCACCACCGAAGTTATCCGTGGTTTTGCGCCTACCCACAAGCCTATCATCATTCCCGAGATCTACACCCCTCCACCGACCACTGAGAAAGCCACTCTGGCCGGGGAAGACGCGATCCCAGACCCGATGTCCGAGCCGGCTGCGATGCCTGTCCAGTCGAAGAAGGCGACTTTCGCACTCGGCGGGTCCTCGTCATGCGAGGACTCCGTTAGCGATCCTTCCCGCATGGAGATGCACAAGTCTGCTATGTCTTATATGAAGCGGAAGCCGGCACCGCCGCTGGGTGAGGAAGAGATGGGCTCATTAAAGAGTGCCCTGCATCCGTCAGGCCACGCTCTTGGGCAGAAGAAGCAGACGTCGTTCAGCAGCGAGGTGTTGACGCGCACAATCCCGTCGTCGTCGGCGGTGTTGTCGGATGACGAGCAATCTGATTCGGACGACAATGACGAGAGCGCCATTGATGACGACTCATCAGACTGGGAGGATTCCAACGAGGAGAGCGGTCGGTCGAGCATGGACGATAAGACCATGTTCCAGCGGGTGGATTCTACGGCACACCTACCATCGCGGCGGTCGCTCATCACGCTGATGATCCAGCGGAGCGAGCGTGACGTGAAGAATGGGCTCAACACGTCTCAGTCGACAACCATGCTTCCGCGTCCACGCACCGTGCACCAACCGCCCTCAATGGCGGCATCGCCGATTGACTCTGACGCCCCGGCACTGATGGTGCGCCAGCGGTCGCGGGGCCCGCCGTCGCGGGGCCCGCCGTCGAACCTGGGTCCCATCAACGAAATTCCGCGTTCGGCGGCACAGCCGATTGTGGCCTCAGGAGTGGGCGCCGCGGGCGTCAACTACGCGCCAGCGCTCTCGCCGCGCACGAACCGGCGCACAATGCTGTCGACAGAGCTGACGGAATCTCTGCGTCGGCACCTTCTTTGGGAGCGGCAGCAAAAGACGTCGACCGCAAACGCAGTGCTCAAGCGGCGGCATACATCGCACGATGTGGCCAATCTGCGGCAGTACCCGGAACCTGTTCACATGAACAAAGACAACAACGATGCCAACGGGAACAGCTGGGACCAGTACCTCAATCGGGATGCCTTTAATGGCTACCATGCCAAGGGTTGGTAGTGGCTCCGAGGCCCTGTTCCAAAAAACCCCCCCCCAAAAGCCTTTTTGTTCAATCAGCATCTTGGTGCTGTTTTCTGTTTCGTCTCCAATCTTTTCTCGTTTTAGCGAGCTTGTTTGCTATGCGTATGCTTGTTAGGCATGTGGCTTGCTTTCTGTTCAGGGAGGGGCATATCTGGTCATGTTTATTTCCTACGGTTTTCTTTACGATACCATGTCTTTTCTCGTTTATTTACTCTGCTGCGTTTTTCGTTTATTTATCCTTTTTCGTGCTTCTCCAGTACCTCTGCCACCTCCTGCAAGGGCAGGTGGCGCTGGCACGTGGGGAAGAAGTTGTACGATTGTGTTTTTGGAAGAACAAACGGGCAACCCGATTTGATTTTTTTACTGTATCCCATCGCGGTTTGGGGGGTGGGAGAAGGAAAAGGACAAGACGATGAAAAGGAAAAGAAAACATGGCGGAACAAAAGGCGTGCGTTCTAGGCGAAAAGAAAAAGCGCTCTTTTCATGATTTCCTGTTTAGCGACATCGCTCACCAAAAATAAAGCATCGCTGCATAATTTCAAACTGTCGCTTCGGAGCAAGCAAGGCCGCGCAAGGCGCCCTGGTGTTTGTTGTGTGCGTGGTTGGGCCACAAGACACAGCACCTGTTGGTGTGATAGGTGATAGGGGGCTGTTGTTGTTTTGACGGTTGGTTCTGCGGCGGCGTGTTTTGTTTCTTGCCTGGGCGTGGACGAATGGCTGGGCACGCGTCTTCCGGATCACCCTGCCCCCTTGTGATGTGATGAGACGAATCTCTTCGTACGGCGTACGGAGTATAATACGCCGCGTTTGGGGGAGGGGCGGGCAGGGGTAGGTCCCTGCAGCCAAGGCGCAACCAACAGGTCACACGGTCCGTTTTGCTACGCTTGCTACGCATACACACGCACAGCCACCCCGTGCCCTGACAACACATCTCGTCATAGGGGGGGGATGGGGGGGGGATCTTTCGACTTTGGGACAGCACGACGGGGGAAACGGAGGTCATTCTGGTGGTGTAGGGCGCTTGGTTTTTTTTCTTGATCTTTTTTTTTTTTCTTTTTTTTCGTTCTGCGTTATTTACCGCCAGTACTTTATTTTCCTTCCCTTTCCGGACCGTCACGCTACACCACACCCTCTTCTTTGTCGATGCTAACGACTCTAAGCATTGAAAAGGACGCGTGTGCCGGCGCGGCCGCCGCCCCCTTTCGTTGATCTCTTCGGTCCGTTTCCAGTTGGGGATCGATCCCATGTCAAATTTTATGCCATTTTTGGGGGGTTTTTATGTTCCTGTTTAATTTTCCCTTTGATCTCTGGTTCAATTCGCAGGTTGTTCTACTGCTACCCACGGCACCGTTTTCAACCCTGATAGGGAGGAGAAAATACTCCGTAGAATACGGACGCAACCATCAGGATATTTCTGTCTGCCGCCGGTCTCCGCCTGTTATCAGAGCCCCTGTCACCGCCGGTTCACGGCCGAAGCATGTAACCACGGTGTAGATGCAGGCGACGAATGAGAAAGGATGGAAGTACAGAAAAAGAAACAAAATAAATCAACCTTTCCTCGAAAAACGTAGAAGATTCTCGTGAAATGAAAAAGAAAAGAATAAATAAAATAAAACAAAAGAGAGAATAAACACCACACCGCCCTTTCGCGCTTGCCAACACATTCACACCTCTTTCCTAGGCAGCCCACACAACCCCATGTCTTAGTGGCCAGCATTATGCATACTGCCCTATATATATGTCTTGCCTGTGGTGTGCCTCGTAGCGCCTGTGCCGCCGCGCCTACACCCTATTCCTCTGTACGGGGTTCTTTCGCAGACAGCGCGCTTATTGGTCTCTGCCCCGTGAATGTTCAGTCATGCGCAGACTCGGCGACAAGAAAAAAAAAACCCCTCTGTGTCATGGGTTCGCGTGCCGCTTCCACCGCCATCGATCTCCCGGTCTCCCGGTCTGATGGAAGGGGGGGGAGGGGGGGAAGCTCCCAGATGACGGCGCGGCACAAGGGAAGAACCAGGCAGGCAGCACTGCCGTTGCCGTCGCGGCAGCTCGGCGTGACGCTGCGCTGTCACATCTGCTGACCGACGACCGGGCCGTTTGTGCCGCAAGCGCACCGCACCACCCGAGACGAGATGTAGTCATCCTGACAAAGACACCCTGCGATGCGACGTCCGTCCCGCAGCAGGCATGGCTAAGGGGGGGGGGAGGGGGGCATTAACTGGCGTCGCATTTGGGGTAATAATGATTACCACCTCCAAGATGACTGCTCACTTGCATGACATGTATACAATGTTCTAGCAGAGTCTCGACGTCCGCCACCGTCTTTCAAGGCCTTCCCTTGCGGCTTCTCCGGCTCAGACCTGTGCCAGCCCCCCGTCCACGGCAATCTCGCTCGCCGTGATGTAGCTGCTGTCGTCCGACGCCAGAAAAGCCGCCACGGCGCCGACCTCGGACGGCTCGGCCATGCGCTCGAGCGGCGCCATGCTGCCAAAGGCCTTGATGGCGTCCTCGCCCATCTTGTCCTTGGCCAGCTCGGTCGCCGTCGGCCCGGGCGACAGCACGTTGACGCGGATGCCGGTGCCCTTGAGGTCCACGGCCCAGGAGCGCACCAGGCTGCGCTCCGCGGCCTTGCTGGCGCTGTACACGCTCATGGTGGCCGCGCCCATCTGCCCGGCGCTGGAGCCGGTCAGGATAATGGAGCCGCCACGGCCCATGAGCGGCAGCGCTTTCTGGACGGTGAAGATGGTGCCCTTGACGTTGGTGTCAAAGGTCTCGTTGTAGTGCTCGACCGTGATGTCGCCGAGCTTGAGCGGGCCACCGGTGCCGGCGTTGGCCAGCACAATGTCGAGTGTGCCGCGCTCGGCCTTGACGGCGGCATAGAGCCGGTCGAGGTCGGCCAGGCTGCAGATCGAGCCCTGGACGGCACGCGCATTGGGGCCGAGCGCGGCGACCGCCTGGTCGAGAGTGTCCTGGTGGCGCCCGAATACAAAGACAAAGGCGCCCTCCTCCACGAAGCGCTTTGCCGATGCAAAGCCAATGCCGGTGGCGCCGCCCGTGACCACTGCGGTCTTTCCAGCAAGTCTAGTGGGAGCCATGGTGGTTGTTCAACTCAATGGCTAAATGGCCAATAAAAAATAAAAAACAGGTAAGCTATGTTCTCAACCCCTTTTCAGGAGAAGTCCTACCTGAAATACTCTACACGACCGGTGCTGTGCAATCTTCTTTGTTTATTTTTGTATTTGTAAGAGCGTTTGGGAAGCCGAACCACTGCATTGTTCGTGAGGATGGATGGTGCCCAAAGATGGCTGCATAGGCCCAGACAGTATAAAACGAGTACTCCTTATGAACATTTGATCTTTGCTGCACGGTGGTGGACTGCATGTTTTTCTTTTGTATTCTTTGGTGTTCTTTGATGTTCCTCAATGATACCGTGCAGCGTCACTTTGCATGTTGCGGGTACAAATACCTAGAAGTACATTTGGCGTGCCCTATGTACATACTGCCTTATCCTTAAATTTTAACTCGGCAAGCTTGACAGCGGACACGACCAAAACCCCGTTGAATAGGCCCAAAATAGGCAAACTGTGATATCGTATGATGCCCAGGTAAAGAGACACAAAATTGATCGTTGCTTTAAACAAGACAAATAATAGCAGATAAATCAACCTTTGTCGTTATTTTTGACATACAATAAAATAGGGATACTTTTATAAATGAGCCGAAAAAAAGAGATCCCGAAACCCGATTTATATATCATGTACCAGAGTGTGTTACTCCAAAGCTGCATTAATAGTTCACCACCCCAAAGCGTTGCTGAATACTGTAAGCCGCAAGCGGCCCAATGCGGACTAGCGGCCGCTTTGCGGGGTGCTTTCTGGAAGCTCCCCTCTGCCAGCTGGGCCCCACGCAGTGGTCCGTCCCGCACCACCAAGCTTGCACCCCCCCCCCCCCCCCCTCCTCTGCACCCAATCCTGCGACACAGCCCCGGCGGCCCTCGTTCTGTGCTCTGTGTACCGGTGGCTCTTTGATATCGGAGATCCGAGTCCCGGAGTCTCCTTGCTGGTCTCTCGGCATCCGCGCGCCCGCCACACGTGGGCGTTTCGGGTCCAATCTCGCAACGACGTCATGTTTTCCCAAGTGCGCCCGGCATCTCCTATCAGACCCAGCGTGGTCACAGGACATCCTTGCTGACTGTTGCTCCCCTGCAGAAGAAACCCTACTCGGCCGTCACGGTCACCATCGAAAACCTCACCGGCGAGGCCTACGAAGAAGATGACCTCAGCGGCATCCCCGACCTGGTCGAGGTCATCAAGCTGCAGGCCACGGGCCCTGCAGAGGCCGCGCGCGCGCTGCGCAAGAAGCTCAAGTACGGCAGCGTGCACCGCCAGCTGCGCGCGCTGACGCTGCTGGACGGCCTGATCCAGAACGCCGGCCCGCGCTTCCAGCGCGTCTTCCTCGACGAGCCGCTGCTGGAGCGCCTGCGCGTGTGCGGCACGTCGGATCTGTCGGACCCGGACGTGCGCAAGAAGTGCTCCGTGCTGTTCCGCGGCTGGGCCGTCACGTACAAGAACACGCCCGGGCTGGAGCGCCTGTCGCGCCTGTACAAGGAGCTGCCGCAGCGCAAGCACGTCGTGACGCAGGAGCAGTCGCGCGTCGTGCAGGAGACGGCCAACCCGTTTGGGGACGACGAGGACGAGGCAGACAGCACCGGAGGCCAGGACAACGGCGAGAGCTCGACCGCAGCAGCGGCCGGCCCGTCGTCGTCGTCGTCTTCGTCGGTGGCGGCGGCGGCGGCGACGGACCGCAGCCGGGCATCGTCGTTTCTGTACGACAGCAGCCGCAAGAAGGACAAGGACAAGTCCAAGAAGACGGCCACAGGCAAGAAGAAGACCCGCAAGCCCTTCAACCTCGAGGCCGAAAAGGGCCTGATGAAGGCCACCATTGCCGACGCGTCCATCGCCACGACCGACCTGATGAATGCGCTGCAGACGATCAACCGCGAGCAGGAGCGCATCTCCGAGAACGAGACGGCCCTCCGCCGCTTCGAGGCCTGCAAGCTGCTGCGGCGCAAGATCCTTCGCTATGTGCGTCTCTCCCCAGCCTCTACGGGGCCATCTTATCTTTTACTGTACGGCTCGCTAATCGTCCCTCTAGATCTACCTTGTCGACTCAGAAGACTGGCTTGGTAGCCTCCTGCGCGCAAACGACGATCTCGTGACGGCCCTCATGACCTTTGAGCAGCTGGACCGCTCTATCGACGCGGACAGCGATTCCGAGGACGACATCGCCGAGCAGGCTCACCGGTATCGCAGTGCGTGTTCTCCCTCTACTCCTCTGCTGGCCCCTTACACATCCATCCCTCTGACAAAAAAAACAGTGATGACCGAAAAGGCCAAGGAGCCGGGCTCGCCGACATCCCCTACGTCGCCACGCTCGCCTGTGTCCGAGTTGGCCAGCCTGAGCATCGGCGCCGGCAGCTCCGGGACCGGTGCACCGGTCCCTCCTGCTGCTGCATCACCACCGCCGCCGCCGCCGCCGCCGGCACAGCCAGCACGCCCTGCGGCGCCTCCCCGGCCGCCGCCTACGTCGAAGCCCCTTGCAGCGATGCTCGCGGCACGCTCGTCGGCCGGAGCCACACGGCCTCCGCCAGCACGGCCCGCCGCCGCCGCTGCTGCTGCAGACAGGGGTGGCGACTCGGACGGTGGCGACAGCTACCGGGACGATGATGAAGACGACGACCCTTTTGCCGACCACAACGCGGTGACGACGCCCAAGGTGGAAAAAGGCGAGCCGCGTTGGTAAAGCGTTGGCAAAGGAGACATAAAACGACCCGACGGGCGTCCGGGCGGAAAAATCGCACCGACGGTGCAATTCTTAATATGGGTGCTTGCTTTCTTGTTTTTGCCCCCCCACGCGCACTGTATGTGATTCCAAAGAGTGGCCTGTTCTAGCCAGCTTGCCGTGTTTGCCGTGTTTTCCGTGACGTGCGAGGAGCAATGTGTTTCTTTCCCATTATCGTGCTTTGCGTCTTTTCTTTTCCCTCAGGGCGGCTGCAAGCGGATCAACAAGATACCAAGAGAGGGTGCAGTCTAACAAAAAAAAGTGTTCTCGAAAACCTCCGTCAAGTAGAAGAACCGAAAAATGTATGGTAAGAGGACGTTGGAAATGTGAAAATGCGACTCTGCGGCGCGGAGATACGAAAAACCTGGGGCCAATCACCGCACTACAGATCGCCCAAGCGGGTCTGTCCGCCGATTCGTGATTGGCCCGCGCGGCGCCCTGGTCAGCAACTGAGTAATAATCGGCCTCTGATTGGCTCCCTGCCAGATACACTTTGCCTTCGTGGTTGAGCGCAGCGCACGTACATAAAGCGGCCCAGGGCACGCACGACCTGTGTCTGAAGGGCTGCGTTTTCCTCTCCTCGACATCTTTTGAGACACTGAACTCCTGAGAGTTGTTTCAGCATCATTTCTGGTCGATATTTTGCTGCTGCTCTGCACGCTCGCCCACAGAACCATCAGTGTTAGTGGTTAGCGTACCTTCCTTTTTTAGTACATCTTTTTTTTCTTTATCTATATATATTTTCCAAAGGCGATTTTTCTTTTGCCTTTCTCGCCGCCTTGCATCTCCCTTTCTTCACCTTTTTTTTCTTCTTCTTCATCCACTCGCCATGAACGAAGCATCGATCGAAACCGTGCCAAATATGGCACCGAACGAGACGGACCCGCTCCTCGGACCCGACCGCGCCGGCTCGGACAGCACGCTGACCCGGGTCAGCTCCCGCGACTCGGCGGCGGCAAAATCCAGCAGCACAGGCCACTCCGAGCGGCATTCGGACTACGCCGATGTGGTGCGCGACACCATCATCGGCTTTGCGGATGGCCTGACGGTGCCGTTTGCGCTGACAGCAGGCCTGTCGAGCCTGGGCGACACGCGGCTGGTCGTCATGGGCGGCCTGGCCGAGCTCTTCTCGGGCGCCATCAGCATGGGCCTGGGCGCGTATCTGGCGGCGGCGACGGAGAAGGAGCGGTACCTGGCCGAGCAGGCGCGCGAGTGGGACGAGGTGCGGCGGCTGCCCGAGGTCGAGCGCCAGGAGGTCTTTGACATCCTGGCCGACCGGTACCACGTCAGCCGGGCGGCCGCGACGCCGCTCGTCGACGAGCTGTGCAAGCACCCGGAGGCGTGGGTGCAGTTCATGATGGACTTTGAGCTGGGCCTCGGCGAGTGCCCGGCAACGAGCCGCGCGTGGCTGTCGGCGATGACCATGGGCCTGAGCTACTTCTTCGGCGGCCTGATCCCGATGGTGCCGTACTTTCTGATGCAGCGCGCCGGCGATGCGCTGCTGGTGTCCATTGCCATCACGGCCGTGGTCCTGTTGGCCTTTGGCTACGTCAAGACGGTCCTCACTGTGCGCAGCCCCCGGGCCGGTTTCTGGGGTGCGCTGCAGACGCTGGTTGTCGGCGCGCTCGCGGCCGGCGCTGCGTATGGCATTGTGCGGGCGCTGGATTCGGGCAACCGCGAGCCATGAGACGGACATCGGGACGAGACGGGACGAACCAGCACACCTGACACCTCACACCTTACACCTGATACCACACACCACACGCACACACACACACATATGGACGGCTACAGATAGGGCACGGTACCCCGGACTGGCAGCTTGGCGTTAAACGGGATATGGGACTTTGATCTGCTTTTTTCTCTTTGGGTTATTCTCAGCCGCGGACTGGACGGATCTTGGGTTGTGTTGGACACACACATGGGTTCTATAGACAGCATTTGTTTCTTGTTACTGTTTGCATGAACGTCAATCCTCTTTTCACTGCGGTGCATGAGCATTGTTCTCACCGAAATCCCTGATCTCGTATTTTGTACTTTTATGTACTCCGTATCACGGCACTTTACTAGCCCCGGTCGGTTCACGATCCGTGCGCATTGTGGCCTGTGTTGAGGGGCCCGAGCGGGAAGCCATCGTATGCACGCTGTTTACGGAGTAATACGCGTCGGCATACGATAGTGGAGTTTTTGTGAGTTGCCTAGGAAATGGGAAAATACGAGTTGCGCGTATAGAGGAGACTGTGATCTTGTCTGCCATTCTAGATTGGCGAGCCGTGGTCGATGGCTCTTGGACGAACCATAGCAGCTTCCTCTATAGCGGATTTCTTGTGGCCGTTGCTTGTTTGTCCGCATAGTTCATCTTGCCTCGATTCTGGTCCTCGGGGTAGAGGGCAAGATCGTTGATCAAGCACAACTACCGCTGGGGATGCATGAAGCATGCATCGCGAGTGATGATTGGCCAATGCAGCCAATGCATACTCTGTACATAGGAGGGCACGGAGTATTCGCAAAGGCGGCGATTTTGCATAGCGAACAGGCAGGGCCGTCCGTGAGGCTCGGCCATGCGTTTCCAGCAGTGTTTCTGGAAGGAGACCGGGCGCGTTCTTTCAGCGGAGAAGCACGTGGCGTGCAGCAGGCGGCAAAAGAGCGGTTGAGCAAGCAACGATCTGAGCGTCAATGCGATGGATGGGCTGGCCACCTTCACGACTGTGCTCTCGCTGTCTCACGATGATCGAGTGGCATCTGCCTCTGGCTGGCTCATGTGCTCATGCGCTCATGTTTGGTTGTGTGCTCGTCTGATATCACATATGCCTTGTTTTCAGCGGTGCGTACCTTTATGACGCGCGCCGATCGTGTGCACGCGGATGGGTGATGCCTTTGGAAGTACGGTTTTCGCGACAATCACTAATTTGCGGTCGATGCCCCCTGTAGCCCCCCCCTGGACCAACAGGCCCTAGCGCGGTGCTAGTGTGCTAAACCCCGGCCGTTTGGCGTCTCCCGCCCGTCAGGGATGGCCGCTTTGATTGGCCTGGCCGGGGAGCTGGGGCCTTTTTGACACCCACGCTACGAGTATCGCACTCGGTAAGATTGTGCAGGAACCGCGGGAGCACGCTTTCCCCTTCTGGTCAGGTCCCGCCCCTGAGCGAACGCGCCACATCGGCAGCTTCGAGCACAGAAAAAAAAAGAAAGGACCAAAAACGAAAGAGGACCAGGACAACGGGAACAAAAAAACACCGACCGAGCCTCTCGACCGCGCCCGCGCCGAACCGACGACCTCCACGCCGGCCGCGAACAAAGAGACAAGCACGTCTGCGTCGTGTTTCTCTTGCCTGCAAACGCACGGATCGCTTTGGGCAGGACTGGTTTGCATCGACGCTGAGACACCGAGGCCAGCATCGCGTCGCCAGGCACCGCGACGACGCCGCCGTCGTGTCCTCTCCGCGAGCGGTTTCTGGACGCATGAGAACGTACGTCATGACGACCCGGGAAGAACAAGCTGTTTGGTCCTGGATATCATTGCATTTGCGCTTTTGCTTTGTTGCGTTTCGTTTCTTTCGTTTCTTTCGTTTCCTCCGTTTCTCCATTCTCCAATTTCCTTTCTTTTTCCTTTTTCTTCATCCTTCCTCTGTCCCATTGTCCCTTACAATCAACTTGTGTCTCGCCCTATGGCTTGCCTTGTCTCATTCCTTTCAACCACATCCTAATGCATTCCAAAACAGGACTCAGATGCCACGTTCTCTCCGCGCCACGCCCACCATCGACACCCCTCCGTACGACACAGCTCCAGAATAGGAACCCCCTCCCCCTCCCCCTTTCTCTCCGAGACATAGAAGCAAGCAGACAGGTCACACTGCAAAACGCACCGCGCGCCCACCACGACATAGTTTTGCGCACCTGGACATAGTTGGCTTGCCCGTTGGCGGATTGCGTCCGGCTACGCTTACAACACCGCCACCATGCCTTGGCAACCGCTGCCTCACATCGCGTTCGCGGTCGCCACCTTTCCCTTTGCCGCCTCCCACCCGGAGGATCTGGTGCTCGAAATCGGCGACGAGCTCTACATCATTGAGGAGACCCCCGATGGCAGCTGGCTGCGCGGCTATCTGCTCAAGCCACCAAGCTTGCTGGCAGGCCTTACGTCCGTCAGGGGGCAGACACTCGAGGCTCGCGTTTTCAGCGGCATTTTCCCCCGGAGCTGTGTCGAAGTGCGCGAGCTTCTCGGTGAGTCGGACGATATCGACCCGGCCGATCTTAGCGATGACTCTGCCAAGGGTGGCCTCGCCGCGCCGCAGCGAAAACTTGCCAACGGCGTGAACGGCGTCAATGGCGTCGACAGCGGCAGGGAGAACGGGAAGACAACACCCTCACAGCATTCAAGACCGGCCACTGCTGTGGCCAACCAGGAACGCCTGTCCGTGGCCGTGGTCCGCGACCCCAACGCGCCCCGGCCCCAGGCACCCGTGCCCATGCTCAAGATTGGCGACGAGACCCCGACGTCGGCCGCCGAGCCGCTCATTGACGAGATCGCCTCATGCCTGCGCGAATGGCACTCCACAAACCTGCACGAACTGCTCCTCTCCCGCCAGTACCACAAGCTCGAGATCCTGTCCGAGCTCATCACCTCCCTCAACGTCGCCCGCCAGCAGTTCCTGCACAACGTCCTGACCACCTGGGAGTACCACAAGCTGCGCGAAAAGACCGTATGGGACCTGGTGCGTGTCAACAAGCTGTGTGCCGGCGAGGTCATTGTGCGCGACCCCGCCCAACGCGGCCGCATCCTTACCGGCGACGACTCTGTTGTGGAGATCACGAGCCTGCAGTCGGTCATGAGCATGCTTGATGAGACGCCCCAACCCCATGTTGAGCACACATCTCTGCACCACCTCCTCGTCGACATCAAGGGGTTTTCCGGCGTCTCTTCCACCGAGCCCACAACTCTTGTCCTCAGCCTCATGTCCCGTGCCGGCGGCAACCTGGTTCGCCTGTCCGAGAGCTGCATTTTCACCACTCCTCCCGCTGCCACTCTGGGGGGCGGGTTTTCCCGGAGCAGCGCCATGCGCACACTGTTCTCCGACCTTTCGTCGGCAGACATTGGCGAGGCACCTGCGCTAGATTCGGACCTGTTTCTTGTCGTCGCTATCCGCTCTACGCAGCAAATAGCTTCACCAGCCCAGGGCCACCACCATTCCGGCAAGCCAAGCTCACGATCCGGTTCTGCATCCGGCCCCGCGAGCCACAGCGCTGGTATGGCGCATGGCGGCATGAGCCCGTCTTCCAGGGACGGCTCGTCACAGCGCCCGCCCCTGTCTAGCGGGAACAAGTCCGTCCGGAGAAGTCTGATGTGGTCGTCTAAGAGCAACCGCCCTCTTCGCGCTGCTAACGGCAACCCGAAACTGGACCCGCTTAACGAACAGTCTGGTGACGACCGCCCAGGTACCGAAGGGTCGCCTGCGAGCCGCGATGGAAGCGCGTACCCGCCCGGTACGGCGAACTCGAAGACGCGAGCGTCAACGGATAGCTCGAGGCAGACACAGCACCAGTTGACAGTCCCGCGCCTGACTGGCATTGGCGTTCTGAAGCTGAACTCCATCATGAAGTCCCGGGACGATGAAGCTGAGCATATCATCAACATCTGGGCTCCTTCCGACCGCATGGGCACCGTTCCACCCGAGAAGCTGGCTGACGACTGGGATCCCGTCATCAAGGAGCTGATGTTGAGCCCGTCGGGCCAATTTGAAAAGGCCAGAGGAACCGAGCGTGTTCAGGTCCACCTGCATGCCTTTGATCACCCGGACGCCGACGCACTCATCAAGGCCACCCCGACCCTCCTCTCCGGCGTTGGAAAGACCAACAAAATGGGCTTCTCCGGGGCACCAACGAAGCCAAGGTCCGACATCTACATTACCCTGCACGATGCTCTGCTCAACCGCTCGGTTCTCTTGTCGCGCTACGGCGCTGGCCCCTCTGCCCTCCCCGGTGGCCTCCACGGCAACAATCTGCAGGTCACCGCCGAGGTCAGGCGGGCATCCGGCGAGCGCATCGACAGCTGCATTTTCCCCTACTCGACCGGCGATGGACTCAGCACCTGGCGCTCGCTGGCCATACAGCGTGGCGATGGCTGGCGGCAGACTCTGCGGCTCTCTCTGAGCCAAACAGACGTTATGACCGCGCACCTTGTCCTGTTCGTCGCAGACATGCCGAACCCGCCCTTTGCGGTTGCGTATCTGCCTCTTTGGGATCAGGATGCGTTCGTTCGCGATGCCACCCACAACCTGCTCCTGTACCGCGTTGACGAAAACACTGTGGCGCCTCAGCCTCACGCCGGCGTCCAGCCCGGTCGCACCACTGGCGGATACCTGTCACTGCCCTGGAGCTCCAAGGGCCGCGGGGACCAGACCGACGTGACCGGCCCTCTAGCTGCCCTGCGGGTGGAGTCGTACCTCTGCAGCACGCGTTTCTCCCAAGACCGTGTCGTGCTCGGACTGTTGCGCTGGCGCGACGGCCCGCGCGATGTCATCCCCGGCTTGCTGCAGCAGCTGATCTTTGTGCCCGAGATCGAGGTGGTCAAGCTCCTGAACGAGGTTCTCGACGCGCTGTTTGCCATCCTCGTCGACTATGCCGGAAATGACGAGTACGAAGACCTTGTCTTTACGGCCCTGGTTCGCGTTCTTGACATTGTCCACGATCGCCGCTTCAATGTCGGCCCTCTTGTCGACCACTATGCCGAGAACAAGTTCAACTATCCGTTCGCGACACCCTGTCTGGTCCGCTCCTTTACGCGCCTCCTGGCCAACCCGGCCCAGCCCGACATGGCGCGCAAGCTCCGCGCCACCTTCAAGGTCGTCCGCCACATTCTCAAGTTCATCACGCACGCCCGCGACCAGCAGAAAGTCAAGGAAGCCCGTATCGGCATTACTAGTTCCGGCACCGGCTTCACGCGCCACATACAGAGCATTTTCAAGGCGCTCGAGGCCATGATGCGCAACACCGCACCGGTTCTTGTTGGCAGCCAGACCCTGGCTGTGCAGCATTTCCACACCTGGCTGCCCGAGCTCGCTGGCATGCTTTCCACGGAAGAGATCCTGCACATTGCCATTGATTTCATGGACGGCTGCGCCAACGTCAAGGGAAAGCTGGTTCTCTACAAGCTCGTCCTGATCATCAACTACTCGCGCCTCGACATCTTCTCGCACCCCGAGCAGAAAGCCGCGCTGAGTGCCAACACCGTCCGGTGGATTGCGCCGCACTGGGGCCTCACAGACGAGGTGACGGAGCAGTGGAAAGAACAAGTGCGCCTGTGCTGTTCCATCCTAGCGAGCCAGATCAACCACCTCGGTGCCGAAATACCCGACTACGTGCCCAAGGTCCTCGAGTCCTATCTCGCCATTCAACATGCCAAGGAGGTCGAGGCTGCTTCGGCCACGTCCACGGCTGCGCCCCGGACGAAACTTTCCCTCCTCTTCCCCTCGCAATATCCCTTCCCGTCGCGACCGATTGCTTTGCCCGAGGGTGCAGATGCAGACACGTCCCTGGATGGACGGCCGCAGCACCTGACGCAGCAGAAGCCTACACTCCCGCAGTTTGATGAAGCGCTTGTTGAGCTTTCTGCTGTGCTGTCTGCGCTTTCCAATTCCCCCAGCGGCATGCAGCTGGAGCTGGCCGATGGCGATACTGCCGTGATCCTGGAGAACACGCTGCGGGTGCACATGAGCATCTTGCGTGGCGAGGCGTTCCCGTCGACCTGGCTCAGCGTGCACATCTTCCACCACAAGTCGACCATGCGGAGCCTGCAGTATGTGGCGAACATTATGCTGGAGAGCTTCCTGCCTGACCCCGATGATGCCGAGAGCTTCAACACGGAGCTTTGGAAGATGTTCTTCACTACGCTGCTGACGCTGGTGAGCAGTCCGTCGCTGGCCCTGGAGACATTCCCCGAGCAGAAGCGGCGGGCGGTGTGGAAGATTGCAGGCGACGTCCGCGAGCACGGGGCGGAGCTGCTGCGGCGGACCTGGGAGGCCATTGGCTGGGACGCGACGCCGGAGGAGCGGCAGCGCTACGGCCTGGACAAGATGGGCGGTTACCAGGTGCAATACGTGCCGACGCTCGTCGGGCCCATCGTCGAGCTCTGTCTTAGCGTGCACGAGGGCCTGCGGCGGGTGGCAGTCGAGGTGCTGCAGACAATGATTGTCAGCGAGTGGACGCTGAGCGAGGACCTGGCGCTCGTCCAGGCCGAGATCATCGACTACCTCGACGACTACTTCAAGACCAAGCCGCTGACCGAGAGCATCCTGCAAAAGCTGTTTGTCAGCGAGCTGCTGCAGCGGTTTGCTGGCCTGGCCGACATCCCCGACGAGCCGCTCCATACGGCCCTGCGGGAGCTGGTTGCGACGATTGACGAGTTCCTCGATCTCCTCGTGGCTGTGCACAGCGGCGACGGAGGCCAGCTTCTGGGTCCGGGCGGCGGTGCGAGCCTCCCCGGTGCCGTGGCCGGCGCCGCCGGGGGTGCGGCAGCAGGGGCTGTCGTGACGGCCGGCTCTGCGTCGGGCGAGGCATCGCATCTCATCAACCGCCTTCGGCTCATGGAATTCTTGCGCGACATGCAGAAGGAGGAGATGTTTGTGCGCTACGTGCACCAGCTGGCTGCGCTGCAGGCGGCGTCGCGCAACCACGCCGAGGCCGGCCTGGCTCTGCGCCTCCATGCCGAGCTGTACGACTGGGATCCGCTGCGCAAGGCGCCGGCGCTGACGGACCCGCCGTTCCCGGTGCAGTCGCACTTTGAGCGCAAGGAGCGGATCTACTTTGACATGATCAAGCACTTTGAGGAGGGCGAGGCCTGGGGCAGCGCCCTGGCGGCATACAAGGAGCTGCAGGTGCAGTACGAGACCAACTCGTACGACTTTGCGAAGCTGGCGCGCACGGCGCGGGCCATTGCGACGGTGTACGAGACAATTGCCAAGAGCGACCGGCTGGTGCCCAAGTACTATCGGGTCGTGTTCCGCGGCCTCGGCTTCCCGGCCAGCGTCCGCGACAAGGAGTTTGTGTACGAGGGCTCGCCGGCCGAGCGCACGAGCGCCTTTACCGACCGGATGCAGGAGCAGTACCCGTCGGCGCAAATCGTTGTGGTGCCGGCAACGTCGGCTGCTGCGTCAACCGGACACGGAGCGACGGGTAGCGGCGTGGGCGGCGGCAGTGCGGGCGGTGGCGCCGCAGGCGAGGGTCTGGTGGACGACATTGTGGAGGGCCAGTTCCTCATTGTGTCGGCGATCAGCCCGCACCGCGACCTGAGCCACCACGTGTTCCAGCGGGCGCGTGTGCCGCAGGTGATCCGCGACTACCTGGTGTCGTCGCACCCGCAGACGTTCTCGGTGACGATGCGGCGGCAGACGGCGGGCCCGGTGGGCGAGCAGTACGCGGTCAAGAAGCTGTTCAAGACGGCGGAGGCGTTCCCGACGATCCTGCGACGCAGCGAGATTGTGTCGGTGAGCGAGACGCAGCTGTCGGCCAAGGAGGCGGCGCTGGAGCGGATCCTGCGCAAGACGGCGGAGATGACAGCGGTGGAGAAGAAGATTGCGGACGGCGACAGCGCGACGGAGACGGCCAAGGTGCTGCTGGACGCGATCCGGATCACGGTCAACCCCGGGTCGGAGCACAGCGTGGTGTGCTACCGGGCGCTGCTGCCGACGGGCCGGCCGCGCGGGGCGGGGCGGGACGGCGACGACCTGCTGGACAGCAGCTCTGACGAGGAGGACGGCTCGGACGAGGAGGAGGAGGAGGAGGAGCTGCCCGAGCTAACGCCCGAGGAGAATGCGGTGAAGATGGCGCTCGTGGACCACGCGATGATGATCAAGCGCAGCCTGGCGCTGCTGTCGCGGTCGGCCAACGAGGCCATCTCGAGCTACGCCGAGGACCTCACGCAGTGTACGTGGTTTCGGTATTTTGATGGTGCCTGAACTTTGTTTACTGACTTGTGTTTGTTGAATAGACTTCGAAGCGGCCTTCAGTCCCGAGATTGCCATTTTCTCGCCTGCGCAGGCTCAGCACGGGGGTATGACTCCGTCGCCGTCTTGGCCGCGCCCTCCTGCAGCGGACACGAGCGCATCGCAGGCGCAGGGCGGCGGCGCGAGCGGCGCCTTGGCCACGGCTGGGAACACGGGCGGAGGCTTGTCGACGTCGAACAGCGGCGTGACGGTGGAGGAGGCGTCGGCAGTGCAGCCGATTGCGATGCGGCAAGGCCGGGCCGCACGGCTGTCGGTCTTGGCGGCGGCGGGCAACGGCGGGCGGACCCGCGACAGCAGCCACCAGCCGACGGGCAGCGAGAGCGCGGCCGTGGCAACCGCATACGACCGGCGCAAGAGCAGCATTGGGGCCAACGGCGCGAATGGCGCCTCCGGCAGCGTTAACGGAAATCACGGCGGCGGCGGCGACGGTGACACGACCAGCGAGCACAGTCGGCGGAGCCGCAGCAAGGACCACGGCAACCGGCACAGCTTCTTCCGGACCAACAGCGACAAGGCGCCGCCGCTGCCGACGGCGCAGGGCACGCGGTCGGAGTCGGAGGCGACGACGACGGCCAACGGAGACAGCCCGTACGGGCGGCGCGGGAGTGCGCCGCAGGACTGGGTGCGCGGGGGCAGCGCCGGGCCGTCGGTGAACGGGGCGTCGCGCAAGAACTCGGAGGGCGCGATGAGCCTGACGGGCACGTTTGGGCGGACGAAGAGCGGCGGCCACGACAGCACGGCGAGCAGCAGCGGCGACAACTACGCGGTGGGCGGCAGCGGCAGCGGCGCAGACGCGGCACACGGCGCCAACGGCATCAGCGGCGCGGACGCCGGGCTGGCCAAGATGGGCAGCGTGCGCAAGCGGTTCAGCATGCTGAAGCTGGGCCGGAAGACGAGCAAGGGCAACGGCGTGATGGTCTCGGTGGACGAAGAGTGACCGGGGCCTCTTTTTTTTTCTTTTTTGATCTCTCCCTTCGTTTCTTTCTTCCTTTTCTTTTGGTCGATTTTCTTGGTACTATATCCCTTTTATTTGGTCCTTCGTTTTGATCTGTACTCCTTTTTATTTTGTACTTTGTTCTCTTTTTGCAGGCCTTTGCTGTCTCTCTGTTTTGGCGTTCTCTTTGTGCACAATATCAAAGTGTTCTCGCTGCTCCCTGCCATCCACATCGTCCTTCCTTGGGTATATAAATAGCCACACCTCTCTCAGCGCATCCGTTGCAGAACAAAGGCCACGAGCACGGCCAGCAGGCCCGCGCCGACGGCGGCCAGCAGCAGCAGCGCGGCCAGCAGCGGGCCCAGGCCCGGCACGGGCGGGCGGCGGGCGGCGTCGGCGACGATCTCGTCGAGGATGGCGTCGAGCCGGGCGGCCATGTGGCTCTCGGCGAAGCGGCTGCGGACGCGGGCGCGGCCGGCGGCGGCCATGGCGGCGCGGCGGGCGTCGGAGGCGGCGGGCGGCAGGACGCCGGCCAGGACGGCGGTCCAGGCGGCGACGTCGGCGGGCGGGCGCAGCCAGCCGGTGACGCCGTCGACGACGGTCTCGGTGGGCCCGCCCGAGTCGCAGGCGAGGACGGGCACGCCGGCAAGCATGGCCTCGAGCGGGACGATGCCAAAGTGCTCGTGGGCCGGCGTGTAGGCCAGCAGGCGGCAGCCGGGGGCGTGCAGCAGCAGGGCCTTGGCGGCGGCCGGCACGGACAGCAGGAACAGCACGTCGGCGGCGGGCGGCTCGGGCCCGCCGACGTCGTGGGCGGTGGCGGTGCGCAGGCCGAGCGCGGCGGCCAGGGCGTCGAGCTCCTGGTGGTACTGGACGTTTTCGGCGACGCGGACGTCGTAGCCGCCTGGGCAGCAGGTCAGCAGGTCAGCAGCGTGCAGAGGCAGAGGCAGCGGACAGACAGAGGAGGCACTCACCGGCAACGACCAGCCGGGCGCCCTGGCGCTGGGCCGGCGGCAGCCCTGCAAAGGCGCGGATGGCCAGGCCGACGTCCTTCTTGCGCTCGAAGCGGTTGATGCTCAGCACAAACGGCGTGCCGCTCCACAGGGCGGCGGCAGCAGCCACGCGCTCGGCGTCGGCCGCCCAGGCGTCCTCCTGTGTGGTGTCGATGCACGGGTAGACGACGCGGAGGCCGCTGTCGTCGTCGTCGTCGTCGTCGTCGTCGTCATCCCTCTTCGTCTTCGTCTTTCCCGCCCGCCGCGCCGCCAGCTGGGCCGCCAGCCCCGGCCACGTCGCCGCCACGACGCTGCGCGTGAACCGCGAGTTGACCGCCACCGCGTCGGCAAAACCCATGCTCCACGGCTCCAGCGCGTCAAACGGCCGCCGGTACAGCCGCTTCCACCGGCTCTGCGCCCGGCCCTGGACCAGCAGCAGGTCCGGGAAATGGCAGTAGAAGAAGACGGGCGCGCCACCGCCGCCGCCGCCGCCCGCCACCCGCCGCAGCAGCGGCAGCCCCGCCGACAGCTGGTCCACGAAGAACACCGCCGGCCCCAGCGCCGCCAGCTCGCCCGTCCACGCCAGCGTCGCCAGCAGATGCGCCTGCCGCGCAATCGCGCACGCCACCGCAAACCGCCCGCCCGCCAGCGCCGGCGGCACCAGCCAGCCGCCGCGCACGCGCACGTCCACCAGGCCGCCGCCCGCGCCGGGGCCCTGC
Organism: Ceratocystiopsis sp. VPRI43766; assembly: GCA_019925685.1. Classification (NCBI taxonomy): domain Eukaryota; kingdom Fungi; phylum Ascomycota; class Sordariomycetes; order Ophiostomatales; family Ophiostomataceae; genus Ceratocystiopsis; species Ceratocystiopsis sp. VPRI43766. The sequence continues at coordinate 227,447 of JADHKF010000015.1, forward strand.
GCCGCCGGCCGCACCTCGTCGAAGCAGTGGCCCGGGTCGCAGTGGCTCGTGAACACGACCACCCGGTGCCCGCGCCGCTGCAGGCCCACGGCCGCGTCCACCACCAGCCGCTCCGCGCCGCCAATGCCCAGGTCCGGGTGCAGGAAGACAACCGTCTTCTTCTTCGCCGACGCCGTTGCCGTCGCCGTTGCTGCCTGCGTTGCGTCCATCGTTGCTGGCGAGGTCGAGGTCGCGTTTGCCTGGTTGTGGGGGCAAACGCGCCACGTTCGCTGTTCAGGAGAGTTAACTGTAATAGAGACCCACACAGCAGCACTAGCACTAGCAGCACCAGCACAGCACCAAGTACAGCACGTACAGCACATACAGCACGTACAGCGCCAAGTACAGCACGTACAGCACGTACAGCACGTACAGCACGCACAGCAGAACCAGTAAACGCAGTTTAGTGTATCAAACAAACAAAGCATACATCCAAAACGCCATTCTTCCCATGCATTACCGCCTTTTCCATGCCTGCCGTGTCCGTCCCGTGTCCCAGCTGTCGCCCGCTCATGCAAACGTGTCTTCCACCGCCCACCGGCTCTCCTCGTTCTCGTCCTTCGTCTCGCCGCCGCCACTGCCGTCGCCGCCGCTGCCGCCGCCGCCGCTGCCGCCATCTTCCAGCGCCTTGCTCTCTGCGAGAATCCCCTTGGCCTGCAGCGCTTCCCACACCGCGTCCTGCACCTCGCCAATCGCCCGGTTCACCGGCAGCCCGTCCAGCTGCTTCAGCTTGCCGCACACGTCCCCCAGCACCTGTTCGTACACCCGCCGCCGCATCCCCGTCGCCAGGTCCAGCCGGCTGCTGTACGCGCTGTCCTGCCACACGTCCGCCCTGGGTAGCGTAAACGGCTCCGCCGCCACCGCCTGTGCCGCCTGTGCCGCCTGCGCCGCCGCCTGTGGGTAGTAGAACCCCTGCGTCACCGGGTTGTCGCGCAGGTCTACCTCCGCCAGGTGCGCAAACCCAGCCAGCACCCGCATCGTCGAGTATGCATGCCCCAGCCGGTTGCCCGCCACCAGCAGCTGCTTCAGCCGCGGAATGCCCTGCAGCGGCCGCACGTCCGCCACCGCGTTGAAGTTCAGATTCAGCTTGCGCAGGTTCGGCACCGTCAGCCCAAACTCCGCCGGCAGCCCCGTCAGCCCGCAGTTGGCCAGCTCCAGCAGCTGCAGATTCAAAAAGTCCACCGGCGGCTCGAACCGGCCCAGCATATTGCCCGACAGGTACAGCTTGCGGATCTCGTACGCCTGATACAGCGACGAGATGTCCAGCCGCTCCGACGCCCCCAGCGCCTGCTCCCGCAGCGAGATGCTGTCCAGCCGCGGCGTCTTGGAGAACCCGCGCACCCGCTGCAGCCGGTTGCGGTCCGCATGCAGCAGCCGCAGCTGCGGCAGCCCCCGCACATCCAATGTCGTCAGCCCGTTGTCGCTCAGGTTCAGCGTGCGCACGTGCGGCAGCGCCCCCGTCACCTCGCTCGAAAACGCCTCCAGGGCGTTCCGCCGCAGGTTGAGCGTCGTCAGCGACGCCAGCTCGTCCAGGTGCGCCACGGCTGACAGCGCGTTGTTCTCCAGATCCAGCTCCTCCAGCTTCTGCAGCTGCGTGCCCGCAAAGTCCACCGACGTCAGCTGGTTGCCGCGCGCCCGGAGCGACTGGAGCCCGTCGTGGCCCATCAGCCCGTCCAGGCTCTCCAGGCTGCAGTTGTCCGCCTTCACGCTGCGCAGGTGCACCAGGCCCTTGAGCCCCGACAGCGTCTTGATCGCGTTATTCGACACGTCAATGTACTGCAGGTTGCACAGCCGCGACCATGCCGTAAGCTCCGACAACTGGTTGTCCACGACGCGGAGCTGCCGCACCGACACCGGCACCCCGCCCAGGCTGCGCAGCGCATTCCCGCTCGCGTCCAGACGCACCAGACGCGGGCAGAACTCGTCCAGCATGTGCAGGCTCTCCAGCTTCTTGCCTTGCACGTCCAGCTCCTCCAGGTCTTCCCAGTACGGCTCGTGCGGCTCCACCTCGGCAAGCCGGTCAACCAGGTTGCTCAAGCTCTGCGACAGCACCCGCTTCGAGCCGTCTCCCGTCGAAAGATGCCGGTCGCCAAGGACATAGCTGGCCTCCAGCGCCATGCTGCGGTCCGGGTGGATCGTGAACTCCGACATCGGGCTCAGCGACATCATGCCCACATACTGCGCCAGCATCTGCTCGTCGTCGCCCGCGTCGCGCGCGACAGGGCCCGGCGTCGACAGCAACACGCTGACACTGGTCTGCCGCTGACCAACTCTCGTCGCGTGCGACGCGTCCAGGCTGCGCTCCGCTGGTGCTGCGAACCGCTCGAGCTCACTGCACTCCCCAACCAGGCTCAGCTCGTGGTTCTGGTTCTGCGTCGCCGGCCCGTGGCGTGAGTGGCTCGTGTCGTCCTCCTCCCTCTCGTCGATGCGCGACACCGGCCGCGGCACAAACGAGTGCCCAGCCACCGAGAAGGACCGTGACGCGCCACGCGATGTGCTCCGCGGCCGAACGCTCGTGCCCGTGCTGCTGCTGCGGGGTGCGTTCCGAAACTTAATGGACACCGTCCGCTGGCCACGCCGGACTGTTCCAGACGAAACGTTCGGGTTCGTCTCGTCCACAAAGCTGTCGGCGCCGACCACCCCCTCTGCACCTGCCACGCCGCCATTTCCGCTGGACAATTCACTCTCTTCCCTCTCCACCACAAAGTCTTGGATAATGGATGCGACCGGTGAGGAAAAGCTAATGGCCAGCTGGCGCTTCTTCGTCGACGACGTTGCCCGCGCAATACGACCCTCATCAATGCTTATTTCATGCTCAACCACCGTGTCATTGTCGTCCGTGTCGTTCGCAGAAACTTGCGACTTTTCTCCCTCCACACGGGCGGCACCAGGTCCACGTCTTGGAGATGCGAGGCGCGATGAAGTCGGCGGCTGCGGTGCTTGAGACGGGCCAGTGACAGCGCCCATCACATGGGCTCTGCCTGGCGTTGTTGCCGGTGGCTTCAGGTTTTGCATCTCGGTTGTCCAGTCCACAGGGAGGTCCGTAATGTCTGCAAACGGGTCGTCTTCGCTGCCCTCCGACGGCAACATCGTGTGCAACGGAGGCCCACGTGCCACATCGTTGTCGCCGCCACCGCTGCCGTTTCGTCTTTTGATCCAAATGTTGCGGTCACGGTCGAGAACCATGTTGCCGACCTGGTCCGGAATCAGGTGCGAGATGGTTTGCGGCGCTATTGTCCTTCGCGTGTCAGACCCGCGCGACGATCCTGTTGGAATCGACGACCGCGTGGAAAGATTGCCTGACGACATCGAGCGCTGCGAGCCTTGGGTCGGGTGGTCGTCTTGCGTGCGGGATTCGCTCTGTCTCGGGTTTGCCGAGATCCGAATGTTGGGCGGATCGCTGATGTCGCCGCACTCGTCCAGCCGTGTGCGGCTCCGGAACGTGCCAATCGTATCCTGGACAGCCCTTGCCACCTCCTTCTCCGCCTGAATCGCGTCCTGCGCCAGATTGATGGATCGGGTAGTCGACGACACAAGATCGTCCAGGTCGCTTCTCTCCTCGTACTTTTTCAGCCTGGCCACCAGCTCCGGGTCATCCTGCACTCTGGACACGCGTGGGACGGGCTGCTTCCCTTCGCGGCTCGGAGGCCGTGAGAATGGCTCCCTAGTCGACTCCTGGAATGAGCTGTCCGCCTCTCGCTCCGGTCCCTGAGGCACCTCCAGTTCGGATTCCTCGACACTAGCGAGGCCGCTCTGCACACGCCGCACCCCCTGGCCCCGGAGCTGTGCCATGATTTGCTGCGCCTCATTCATGTAGTCTTCCGTCCCTATGGAGGGCTTGCGTGCACTGTCTGCTGCCGGTCCGACGGCTGGGGCAGGCGATTTCTCGAATGAGTTTTCGCTCCACACAGCAGAGTTGGCTTCTGTACTGTGAGCGGCGGACGACTTGTCCCCATCGCTTGCGTGGTCGTCGATGCCGTTTTCGTGATCGTGCTGCAGAGAAGCCCGCCGGCTCGATGACGGGGTATGCGGTTGCAGGATCTGGCGGCCGGCAAGGACGTCCGCATCGGCGTACTGGAAATCGTTTTCGTCGCGCGCGTCTCTGCGCTTCCGTCCGACAATGGACTGCATAGTCTGATGGGACAACTGCGCAGAGCCGAAGATGGACTGCGACTTCTCGGCGCCAAATGCCACGTCCGACTTGTGCAGAGTCCGCCGTCGTTTTGGTGTTGGGTCTTTCGACGGTGATGTCCGCGGCCGCTTGCCTTCAAGGCCAACCTCTGCAATACGTCGTGGCGTTGCTGGCTGTGGGGGGAGCTTTCCGGCAGATGCTGCTGTTTCCGCCAGTTCCACCCATTTTTCAGCTGTGCCCGGCCTGCTCGACTGCGGCCCACGACTCTGACGCATCCGTTGAATATGCAGTGCATCTTGCTTTTCATCAGAAGGAAGGGAGGAGAACAAAGACTGCCGGGACAAGACAGGGGGGTTTTCTGCTGGCAGCATATCCGTCTCCGAGACAAGCGACGATCCATGCTCAAACTGGTACCCGTTAAGCTCCCCGGCCCCAAATTGCGCCGACGAATGGCGGGATGTCGGCTGGTGCTGAGCATCTGCAGCCAGTTTAGTTTTGATGACAGACGCTTCAGGCGAGTCTTGGTAGTCGGATCGATCAGCCGAGGCCCGAGACCCATTTGACATTTGGTCTTCGAATTGGCTTATGCGCCGCATCAAGGTCTGGTTTGTGTATGTGTCGTAAGGGCCAAACAGCTTCAAAGGACTCCCGGTAGGATGCAGCAGCTGCTGTTCACGAGGTAGACTCCCTCGTTTCTCAGGGCTGGGGTTGGGTGCACGGGGAAGAGCAGGGCTGTGCTCGGCGATTACCGGCTGCTCGACGCGAACAGAGGCAAACTGTTTCGGAGTGCTTGCCTGGAGTGACTCCTCCGGAAGCATCTCTGAACTGTCGGTGATAAGCGGTGGACTGAGTAAACGCTCACGGAACGAGCCATCGGCAGACCGGCCGCCCCTCCGGAAGTTGATGAAGCCGCCATTCTTTTCATACTCTGTCGTGTTGTCCACATTGAGGGAGATGCCCCCAACATTAACGGACTGCTCCGTTGACCGGCCGGCGCCATCGCCATCTGCTAGCAGCATTTGGTTCCAGCGCAGATTTTCAAGACGCTTCCTCAGGTCGCTAGGCGGTAGTTCCAGTGGCCCAAACACGGCGCCATCACCATTCGTCCCTTTCTGAGGGGAGATTAGAATGGCACTGAAGCTCTCATTCCGGAGCACACTCTGTCCACTAACCGTCCGTGACTCGTTTCCGGTTGGGTTGGGCAACCGACTGCTGTCAGGCGATACAGCATCATTGCCAGTATGTTGATGGGTGGATTTTCTGCTGGCATCGCCGTTGCTACCCCTTGGGCTGCCAATCGCCGCCTCTCTCTCTGGTGGTGTGGAAAACCCTTGCCGTGGGGTAAAAGGCCGTGGCTGCTCTGGAAGCTGTTGCTCGTGTGGTTCGAAAGACGATTCGTCTTGGAAGTTCGCAGAAAAATCGAATTGTCTCTGTCGAATCGGCGGGCTCGATGGCATGGTCGCGTCGTGTGCGAGCTCAGATCTGTCGAACGCTGTCGTGTCTTGTTGTGCAGTATCGTGCATTGCCTGCCGGTTTTCTTCGGTTGCCTGAACTTCCTGCGTCTCGTCGTTTTCGCCAAGATTGTGCGCGGCCACCGATATGTCTGTGGGCCCTGCATCCACAGGCGGACTGAAAATGCTCTCGAGGCCCAAGCGCGGTGCAGCGAAGAGATCCGGTTGCTCTCCATAGGCCATGGCACCGTAGACCAATCTGCGCTTCCACTCGGGCGTATCGACGTCCCCTCTATCTTTCCCAGGTGACTCGCTTTTTGACTTGTGCTGTACTGTGTTGTGGACAACGGAGCCCAGTGACGTAGACGACACCGACCGACCGGAAAGCCGCCCTCGGGATGGCAGCTGGCCCGGTAGTTTTATTTCGCTCGACAACTTGGAAGGACCGCGACGAGATGCGAAGATGTTAATTTCATTGGCACTCCGCTCGCTGAGAACATTGCTACTGTTTGATGGAGACAGGTCGCGTGGGTGACGGACTGAGCCAAAGCGCGACCCAGTGTTGTTTCTCGAGCCGGGAGTGGTTGTGTGCTTGACGCTGCCCGGCTGCTGGAGTGAAGAAGAGCGGGAAGTATCAGAACCGGCTTGCGAGATCCAGTCCACATCAAGAGAGTCAAGCCAGGCATGCCTCTGGTCGTTGAGCTGGGCTGGCAAAGAGGGGGAGACGGGTTGTGTCGGCGACATGGCTGTGGTGTTGACGAGGTACTGGAGAACGTCTCAGCTCAAACAACCAGCCATGAACAAGAACAAAGGCGAGTGAAAAATATAGATAGAAGAGGGGTGTACAGTTGGAGGTCTGGGCAGTTGGAATGTGTTCGCGGTCGTTATGGGGGGGGTTGCCGTTGCGCGACAGGCTGGATAAATAGATGGGTGAGAGGCCGAATAATGAATGTCGGATAATAGAAACGAAGAGAATAGAAAAAAGCTCGTGCGAGCAAGAAAAGATACAATGTTCGTCGCGAAAGGCAGCGCACGAACTGGCCGTGTTGTGGTCGGAGTGCCGTTGATAGTCAAAAAAGAGGACCAAATCTAGGTCGCGTCTCGAGTTGTTTCCAGATCGGGACAAGAAGGTCAACACGTTGTTGGTTGCCCTGACAACTTTGGTTCCACTTTTGCTGGCACCAGCCACTGCATAGGAGACAAGCCACAATCTCGGCTTGAGACGACAGTTGTTACAATGGCGGCCAGAATATGGAACAAAATCTCTTAGAAAAATTCAGAAAAAACTTGCCTGTATAACTTATTTCTATCGTTCCCTCTTGCAATGTTTCTATTTCTATGATGGCAGTAGCAATTGGACGTCGCGGTTCGGACACGTCGCACGTGACACGCGTTAATTACTTTTGGAAAGAACGCGTCTAACACGCGTTTGTGCGCCACGAAAGGCAAGAACGATACGACCCAGCCCCACAGGAAAATGCCCCCGACTTCACGCAACCAGCCACGCTTCACTCATCTACAGCAATAGTATTGACTACGACGACGACCTCTACACGCCTCGACTGCTTGGTACATATGAGTTCCTTGATAGTTCCACGAAGATCCTGGCTAGTTTGAAGGCTCGGCCGCTTACCGACGCCAGCGGGCGACGAACTGCACACGGCATAAGGAGCTCCCTTGCGAAGGCCCATTCTCGGCACCACAATCCAGCGACCATGCCACAGTTGCCTAGTTTTGCGGGCAGTGATGCGCTATACTGCGAGGCATCTCATAGCTCTGATGAGGTGCTCTGCTATGGCTCGGACGACGAATACTACGAGAGCCCCCAAGTGCGGATAAGATGCCTCGAGGAACAAGCGCGCCGGTATCTGGAGGGACGGCGACCCTTTCTACTCTCGGCGTCGCTACGAGGTCCGTTTGACAAGGCGGTATGGCAGAACCCGTGGGCTGGACGAGGCAAATATGCGCGGTCCAACGACCATGCGAGCAGCCATCCGGAGACACAACGTCCAGCACAAGCCCAACGGCAGTCAAGCCATGCAGTGCCAGAGCCAACACCCGCTTCGACATTGGAGCTTGGCACTACACCCGAAATCACAGTGTACACGGACGATGCACCACCTGTGTCCAAGAAACGGACTGCCAACGCCGACTGGCTACGACGAACAAATCTCAAACGCATGCGGTCCCACGATACCCTACCTCCGACGGCGCCATCACCCATGATGCGGCGTGGACGCAGTGCCGACTATTCTCGTGGTATGCGAATGAGTGGTGACGGAGCTCTGTTTGCGGGACGGCAATGCCTTGTGGGCCAGAACGAAGAGAACCCTCAGGGCACAGACAGACGGAAAACGTTGGCTGGGAAGCAGCAGCGGCCGTTATTATCAGCCAGCCCCGATCGGTCTATGTCCATGCCGGCCGACCTACAGGCGCAGGGTTCACAACCGCTTTTCCGGCAAAGCATCGATTCCACAGAGCGCGTGGCCAAGGTAGCCATCGTGCGTATAGAAGGCCAGGAACATAGCGAAACCCCTCAGCACACACAGCAACCGGTGAAGGTCGAGCAAGATGAACCCCACGTGTTGGTCAACGCCGATCATGGCAACGACCAAACCATGATAAGCAGCATCTCAGAAGTTGAGATGGACGACCTTGACAATTCGTCAAGATCACCCACTGGCCTGGATGGATTGCCGGGTACTGTTCCGGAACAGGCAATCGAAGAACATATCAACGACGAGGCGGGCCAGCAACTTCTTGGCGAACTCAACGAGGCCGACAAGCCTGACGGATTAACGGAGACAGCGGTCATCAAGAGCGAACCGGACACAGGAGATCTCGAATTGCACGCCCAGCCGTTGATTCTCAGTGTTGAACATGAGCTGTCCTCCGGATCCTCGTTGGATGCAGACACAGATGCAGCCGACAGCGTCGAGGACACTACTGGAATCACATGGCACACGGACAACAACAGTGTTGTACCTGGCGAGGCAGAAGAATGCAACGAAACAACATTACCAGAAACGGAACCTCCCCGCAAATACCTGGAGAAGGCAGAGGCAACTCAGAACTGCAGTGCAGACGCTGCAGCCACCACCAGCCGAGCCATGTCGTTGGACGTGCGTTTATGGGCTGATAGTGTCGACGCATCGGCTTCTTTGCCACTCGCAAATCTGCCTACGTCACCTTGCTCGCCAGAGCACGCCCAAGTTGCTGCTCTCTACAAGAGTCCTGTGGAGCAAGTAACGGGGCCTGCACCGACAGTTCCTTCGTCTGGTGCCCCCCCGTCTACACCAGATACGAAGCAGTCCAGTCTGCCAACTCCGGACATGAGTGTCTCGATCAAATCCTTTCGACGTTTTCGGTCGCCTACGCCCACACCACCACCACGGCGGCGGCCAAACAAGCCCGGCCAACCGCGATCCATCCTTTCTTACCCACGGCGGAAACCGAGCGGGGTATCAGGCCCTGCGAAACACAATCACCGCGTTCGTTTCGTGCTGCCAGACGACGATGCAAACAGTGGCGTTCCATTTACATATACATACGACTTGCCAGACGCAGTTGCGGAGGATGATGTGGGGGTGGCCAAGCAAAGCCAGGCCCAGGGGCAGTATGGGTCGTCGAGAACGGCGTCGCCGCCTCCCCGGAATGGGTTCTCGGCCGGAACGCTCCCGAGCGAGGTTGAGAAATTCCAGGAGCATTTTGCATCTGTGGCAAACCGGTCAAAGCAGGCAAACCATCGCTGTGGCTCGCCAGTGCCACGGAACTGCGGTCTACAACAATGTTCGGTCACATCGCCCTCAGGCACAGGATCTCCACTACAAGAGCAGCGGACATTTGGGCAGTCCCAGGCAGCGGATAGGCCAGCGAACAAGCTTCTAGACGAGGTTGTGGGCGGAGGTGACAAAGAGAACCGGGCCAACGACTGGGGAGCTCAACACTGTGGAGATGGCGACCAGGAGGACGAGCTGCCCGTGGACGATGTGCAGGAGGTTCTGGACAATCTGGATGATTTCTTGGGCATGTGGAGCATTGATGCAGAGCTGGCACAGGCGCGCTCGGAACACATGTAGGCGTACAGACCATGGCAGTTTTAGAAAATAGCAACGCGGTTGGCTGCCTATCTGTTGTGCTTTCCTATGGCTATACCCGCCGGGTGTTACCTGCGCGGGATCGAGTTCTCTGTGCCTCCATAGAGAACGGAGCACATGGTTCGAACAAAAACCCTCTGTGGACCGTGTCAGATTTGGTGTGAGACATATACGTTGCGTTCTTACGTGCGAAACATAAAATGACATCTCTCATTTCAAGCATCCCGCCCCCGGCTGGTTGATCCCACGGGATGCGTTGACTGGCTCCGCCCGGGTTGTGGTGGACGATCCGCGGAAAGGACGGGGCGAGGCACGTTTCGCTATGATTGGCTTTTAAGCATTCGTACTGACTGGGCGCAGGAATAAGCAAGACAGGGCAAAATGAGCACAACAAAGAAAAGAAAAAAACCAAATAAACGAAACATGCAGAAGAAAAGAAAAAGGGGTAAATTCTGGTGGCATTTTGTTTTGTCCAGGAGAAACGAGAGAATAGGGTGCAAGAAGTGCAATTGGCTGATCGTCGATGCAAGTCCGTTTTTCGGTGTTTCCATATTCGGCGCCGTCCCGCTTTCGTGTAGCACGAGCTTCGTGCGCGTTGGGCAAGAGCTACTCGCCACGGGCCAGCTGTCACTTCCCCGTCACTCTATTCTCGGAGCTCGCACGCAGTCACAGGCAGGACACGTAAGGAAGGTGCGACACGACAGGAATGGTCCTGCCTGGCATCACAAAGAGGAAACAACAGCAACAAACAACGATCTCCGATTGCGGCCCCACTAGCTCCCCCGTGTTATCGCACCAAAACGGTGAAGATGCATGAACGGATGGAACTTGGTTTCGTTTCGTGCAAGGACCTCTCTGTTGCGGCGCAGTTCAACGGCTTGTCAATCAGCCGGCATAGCTTTGTGCGGCTATGGCCTCGTTGGCTATGCACCTGTTCCGTCGAGCGTAGCTGACACGTGTAGAATGAGGAATCCGAAGGCCTGAGTGAATGGCAATTTTGCTGCAGCCAATCACAGCCCCTACACGCACCCTTGCGCCAGATCAGAGAGCGGAGGCCACCCACCTCGCTCACCGTTTGGGCACCCCCACTTTTCTGCTTTGTTTTTCCCACCTTCTGTCTTGTCCCTTCGATCTATTTTTCCCATCGATTATTACACCACTTGTCCGCACAACAGCACGGCACAACAGCAGAGCACCACAAAAGACACATACACAAGCACCCAAGCACGGCATAAAACGCAGCTACTCCCTACTAGTTCCCCATTGTCCTTTGTATCATCTCTTTTCTCTTTCTTTTCGTCCTCTCTTTTTCTCCCCTTTGCCATCGTCTACTCAACCTAGAGTTCGTTTTCCTCCGTCTCGTCTCCCCCACGACAGCCTTGCCCCTCCCCCCCTTTATCCGTCCATCATAGTGCCCCGGACTACTTCCGCTGGAAGTCCTGAGGGGGGCACTTCACCACGAATGCTGATGGCCGCGGCACAGCGCCCGGTCGACCCCGATACCACCAGCGCCATTCCCAGCAGCACTACCAGCCTTGGCAACGACGAGCGTCCCGGCGAGGACCACTCCGACGGCGGCAGCAGCAGCAGCGTGAAAGATGGCGACCACCAGTTGTTGGACCAGAAACAGCCACCCCAGACGATGACGACACCGCCTCTCCGACCTGTATCTTCCCATACTTCGATCTCCTCCACGCCTACCCCCCTTCCCGCGCCGTCTGGTCTCGCTCGACCGGCACATGAACCGACGGCGCACGCATCTGTAATTCACGCAGAATTGCAAAAAGGCCTTTCTCAGCTGCATATGGGCAGCCAGCACAGCAACGGAAGCGACCGGAACGGATCATTTGGCGAGGTACACGGTGGCGCCGGCGCAAACCGTGAGGGTGGCGAGCGTGGCGACGATGCTGAGGACGGGGAAGACTCGGGCGAGGAAAAGATCTCTTCGGCCACTTTCCTTCTCCACCAGTCTCTCGAAGACGATGAGGTCGGCTCGCCACCGCTGACTGTGCCGACGGGAGGCATGAGAATCCCTCCCAGCTCAGCGGCGAGTGCAAGGCAGCACCGCCCTTCTACGGATAGCCACGAGCCCTTTGGTGCGTGGCCTGGCAACAATGGCACACGAGACATATCCGAGGAGGCTCACCGGGATGGGCATTCGGCGGCGCAACCACTCCCAGCGGCATCGGCCCTCAGCCATAAGCTTCGGCGCCAGATGTCACATAATGATCAGCAATATGCGGCGCGAATTGAATCATTGCCAGCCGCATCTGGCGAGGATCAACAAAATCTTGTGGCGTCATCCGACAAGGGCAGTGGTGTTGACCATGCCAATGATGCTCCGGCGTCGAGACCCATTTCGCAGTATTTTGAAGAACCTGCCCAAATGGCACAGCAGGAACCGCAGCTTGTTCCCCAGCCTCGTGACGCCATCGAACTCATACCTTATAAGCACCAGGTTGGGGGGCATACAACACTATGGCGCTTTTCCAACCGAGCTATCTGCAAGCAGTTGACCAATCGGGAAAATGAATTTTACGAGAGGGTCGAGCGGTACCACCGCGATCTGCTCCCCTTCCTCCCTCGGTGCGTTGAGAAGGAAAAGGAAAGAAACAATTCCACACTTGATCCTTTGCTAATCAGATGATAGTTACATTGGTGTCCTGAACGTCACATTTCACAAACGGCCGCGGCGCAAATCGACAATGAGGAAGGATGACCAGGCCGCAGCCGCTGAGCGGAAAACGGCATCATCACTCGAGCCAAACGCACTCGCGACCGCAGCACGCAGCGGTGATGCGTCGCGGAATAACGGCTCGGGCTCGGGCGTAAGGGTGGTGAGCCAGTCGATTCCGACGACGCAGACCCAGGTCCCGACTGTGACCTTCATCGACAACCAGCACATTCTACCGAGACACCTCCTCCAGCCATCCATTGGTGCGGCGGAAGAGGCCGTGATTTCTGCCAATTACGATGCTGCAGCGGTGGAGAGCGCGGCTTTGCCGAGCTCGTCTCAGAGCATTGTGTCGGAGAACACGTCAGAAAGCGCGTCTACGGGAGCATTTGGAGGACGCCACAAGGCGTCCATGTCTGAGTCGGCTGCGGAAAATGCCATGCTGGACTGGCCTCGGTTTAAAGGCGACCGGCACGCACACAGCTGGGGCGCTACTATGGTCAACAAAAAGTTGCGTAACGAGGTATTCAACGATGCCTTTCTCAAGCAGCCGGTCGATGTGCAAAAATACCAGAAAGCGAGCAGACGGGCCATTCCACGCAAGATGCTGCAGCACCTTCTCCGGCCGTCCAATTCTGAGTCGAGCTTGGCAACAGATCTTGAGCACCAAGCAGGTACCGAAGCAGCACAGCCAAACACCGCCCCAACGGGCGGAGCGACGCCAGCAAACGATGAGGCTCTGGGCTCGGGGTCGCACAAGACGTCAAGGCTTCTTCAGACACCGAATGATCTTGGCTTGATCAGTAAGCTCAGCAAGATGACAGCCGAAGAGGCAGTGGCAGACGATGACGACGAGGGCCCTGAAGATGTGACAGGTACCAGTGCTCCCGAAACGCAGTTGTTTGGGGACCACCTTCGGCCGCTACAGAGAAGGCGGCGCTATTCCGGCACCGGGTTGCGGCGCAGGCCCAAGGATGTCTCTGAGCCCCGAGGTGATCTTAAGTACTACGAAGAAGCCGACGAAGCAGCAGCGTACAAGGCAGATCTTGACGCTCAGCAGTCGACAGCTACGTCGACAGGGAACCCCAACACAACGAACACGAGCCGGTCATCATTCATCTTACCCATGGCGACAACGGCGTTGCAGAGCCCATTTCCAGCCGGGGCCGAGGGCGGGGTCTGCAGCGACATCCAGAAAGAGAGCTTGGTCAGCGGTGGAGAGCACCTTGAAGGCAGTGACCGCATTAGCAGCCATAGCACGACGCCGGCGTTGGCCATCAAGCAGCCACAGCAACAGTACCACAGCCAGGCCCAGGAGCAGCCGGGGGCAGAGCCGCTGGCAGAGCCACCTCAAGCAAAGTCGATTCCGTCAGCTTCCAATGTGGTCTCGTCGTCGCCGAGTCTATCCGAATTTAAAAAGATACCGCGGCCGATCAACCCCAAGGAAGCCCAGAGACAGAGCGGATCACGGCAAGAGTATTTCTTGCTGCTGGAAGATCTGACGGCGGGCATGAAGCGGCCGTGCATGATGGATCTCAAGATGGGCACGCGGCAGTACGGCGTCGAGGCAACGCCTAAGAAGCAGCAGTCGCAACAGCGCAAGTGCGCATTGACAACGTCGCGCGAGCTTGGTGTGCGCATCTGTGGAATGCAAGTGTGGGATGTGGCTACAGAGTCGTACATGTTTAGGGACAAGTACTACGGCCGTAACGTTAAGGCTGGGCCTGAGTTCAAAGCCGTTCTTCGCCGTTTTCTGTTCGATGGGTCGGACGTGAACAGCATCCTTCGGCATATCCCACCATTGCTGCAGAGGCTCCGGCAGCTGGAGAATATTGTGCGCCGGCTGCGCGGCTATCGGTTCTACGCAACCAGCCTGCTCATGTTCTACGAGGGGGACCAGAGTGCTGACAGCGGCCGCGACGGCGGCGACGACGACGCTGGCATGACAACGGCTGACGAAACGGCGGTCGAGGACTCGGCCACGGATGCGGAAGATTACCGAGACGACATGTTGCAGCAACAGCGGCGGCAGCGACAGCAGCAACAGCGCCGTTCGCGGCGGAAGGACAAACGCACGATTGACTTCAAGATGGCCGACTTTGCCAATAGCGTGACGGCAGCCGACCTGGCTAAGGACCGGCCGTGCCCGCCGCAGCACCCGTCGGACGTGGACCGCGGGTTCTTGCGCGGACTTCAGACGCTGCAGCGCAGCTTTCTGGAGATTCAACAGGACGTCTGCGCAGAGCTGGGGGTTGGGCGGCAGCTGCAGACGATGGGCCTGGACGAAGACGTGGGCCTAGATGCGTGGGACGACGACGATGAGCAAGTGAGCGAGTGAAGAGACACGATGGCATGTTTTTTTCTGTTCTCGTGTCTGTTTTTCTTGTACCCCCCTTTTTTGGTTTTATGTTTCATGTTTTTGTTTTCTGTTTGCATTGCAAGGCGCCTGGCTTTTTTATACCATCATCCTTTTCATACCCTGTGCTGCATTGGGGCTTGGCGTCTAGTTTTCCCTTTCTCTTCTTTGTATCCCGTTCTTTTCTTGTTGTTATATCTTAGTGCCCGGTTTGTTTATTGCCAGGGCCGGAACGAGACCAGGACAGGAACAGGACAGGCTGGTTGGGATGGAGGGATAGGCGCGTCATAGATTGTGTAACTCATCATTATTATTGGTTTTTGGTTCCTTGAGTGTTCTCTTGCCTTCTTTTGGATTCACAAGAATCTGTCTGGGGAACTTTGGTCTTTTACTTCTAGAAAGCTCAATTTATTCTTTTCACAACCTGATGGTAGATGACTGCAAAACTCCTGGAAAAATCGACAAAAAGCAAAACAGAAAGCAAATGAAAGCCAAAAGGAAAGCCAAAGCCAGACACCCCAAAAGACAGATATACAGTACACAAAATTCACGAAAAGTCGGCAACAAACAGCTCCGTCGCCGCACCCGTCTACCCAAGCCGCCGGCAGTCGTCGCCTGGCGGAAACCTACACGGCACTGTAGCCGCCGCGGCTGCCGCTGCCCTGCAGCGTGTTGACCAGCCGCCGCACCCAGTCCTGGAGCAGGTACGGGACGTCGCGCAGCGTATCGCCGTGGGGCAGCAGGTCCCAGCCGCGGGCGCCGTAGCGGTTGTAGTTGAGCCACGACCCGAAGATGAGGTACGCCGCCGTCGACAGAAAAACGACAATGACGAACCACGTGAAAAAGCCCCAGCCCGACGCGCCGCCGCCGCCGCTGCCGCCGCCGCCGGTCGCGTTCTCGCACGCGTAGCGCGTGTACCACGTCAGCCGCAGCGTGCCAAACTTGCCGTCGGCGTCGTGCACGTCGTAGCCGCCAAAGACGAGCGCGGGCGGCTCGTCCTCGCGCACCAGCTGCTTCTCGCCCGGCTCGGTTATTGCCGCGGACCGCTCTGCCGCGTCGTCGTCGTCGTCGTCGTCGTCGCCCTCCTCGTTGTCTTCGCCCTCTTCGCTGCCGTCTGCCTCATCCTTGTCGTCGTCGCCCTTCTTTCCCCCCTCCGAGCCGTCGACGTACTCGTCGACAACCCACTCGCCCTCGGTGCCCTCGCGGTTGGCATCGCACAGGAGCTCGACAATGACGCGCTGCTTCTGGCGCTCGCTGGCCGGCGCGTCCAGCGGGTAGCGGCCGCCGTTCAGCACGATGCGCACGCCCTCCTTCTGCACGTCCGAGTGCGAGTCGGCCGTGCGCAGGCGCGTGACTGTGTGCTCGAGATCGCCGCCGCCGTGGTTCTTGAGGCTGCCGGCCAGTGGGATGACCTGGCTGATGCCGGTCGAGTTGTCCTGGGCGCGCCAGCGTTTTATCGCGCAGGCTGGTTGGAAGGGTTAGCAAGAGAGGGAAACAAGTAGATAGAAGCATCAGGGGAAGAAACCCACCCCAGCTTCCATTTGGACACTCCTCGCCCTTGGGCACGTCGCCCTTGCGCACCAGCGGGCCGCACAGGTCGAGCGTGTACGTCGTGTTCTGCTCGGTCGGCGGCGTGTGCTGCGTGGTGACAATGGAGTGCGGGCCGCGCAGCTTGCTAAAGTCAAACATCTGCTTGTCGGCCAGCACGCGGTCACAGGACAGCATGGCGGCTGCCGGCTGGACCGAGGCGGCCATGGCGATGCCGACGAGGAGCAGCATTTTCGGCGAGGAAAGGGAGGCGGAGGGAGCGGCGGAGGAGTAGGATATTGTTGGTGTCGAAGTCGGAGAGGCTGTTGTCGTCAAGCGCATCGTTTCCAGAGAGATAGAAAGCGGTCCGCGCGAGAAGAGAACGATGGATTGAGGGACGATGGAGACGACACTGAGGTCTCGAGAACGGGAAAGCCGCGCAGAGAGAGACGGCCTCTTGGCAGTCCGAAGTCGTCAAAACCAAAAAGAAAAACGGCGCGTAGCCCCGGGGGGAGAACAGATGCAAAATGGCGCGTATCGATTCCGGAATCGCTGGACGGCCAAGCGAGGAGATGGAGGAGATGCAGGGCCAACTGGTGGAACTCGTCGGAACGGTAGGGTTGGCACAGCTCCCGATCAGGCCAAGCGTGGAGGAAAAGCCAATTCCGTCATAGATACACACGTGATGCGTCACGTGCAGCTTTCAGCCTTGCCGGCATCAGCCTCGCCGTCGAGTGTATCTTACAATCGCATAAACTAACTGCCATATATGGCAGGCTATTATTGAGGGGCTTGGCGACAGGGTCTCTCCTCAATCATTCAGTTTTGTGCTTTTGGGTTTTCTATTTTATTTATCTCTTCATCTATTGGCTCTTTCGCAGCGTTCGTCTAGGAAAGGTACTTCTTCAATCCCCGCAGGCGCTCCTTGGCGTCCTCCAGCACGTTGTCTGGCTTGCACACGGCAAAGCGGAGATAGGCCTCGACAATGGAGGCGTTTGCATCCGTGTAGAACTCCGTGGGCGGGATGGCCGCTACGCCGAGCTCCTGGATGAGGAACCAGGCCAGCTTGAAGTCGCGTGGCCGGCTGGCGACGTGTGGCGGGAACGGGTAGTCCTCTGGCAACTTGACCTTGCTGAGGTTGGCCATGACAAAGTAGCCGCCCTCAGGCTCCGAGTAGGGCACACCCAGCTCTTTCCACACCTCATTGAATCGGTCCAGCTTTCCGCGCATATCCTTGATGCTCTGCTCCCAGAAGCCCTCACTGTCCGCCTTCTCAAAGCCTGAATTGTTAGAAGTGGTTGTTGAAAAATATATATATATATATATATAAATCCAGAATAACAAAAAACAACATACCAATGGCAGTGGCCTCCTGTAGAGGCGATGGGGTAGAGAAGCAGATGCGCGTGTGGGCGGCAGACACGTGCTGGATCAGTTCGGCCGGTCCAATCAACCAGCCTGAAGGGGATAATTAGTTTTGTCTTGAGAACACAACAAAGCAGGTTACGTACCAACGCGCCAACCAGTTGCGTAAAAGTTCTTGCCGGCAGAGCCAACGGTCAGGGTGATCTTCTCAACCTCTGGCGACAGGGTGGCAATGCGAGTGAAAGGGACATAGTAGAGGCGGTCGTAGACCTCGTCAGACAAAATAATGATCTGGTTCTTCACGCACAGGTCGGCAATTTTCTGCAGCTCGGCTTTGGAGAAGACCTTGCCGACGGGGTTGTCTGGTATAGCCGTTAGTTTTTGAAAACACAGAAAAAATGACAGGCAAAGATTCAAAGCGGAGACGTACGAGGCGTGTTCAGAACCAGCATCTTGGTCCGCGGCGTGATGGCGCGCTCCAGCTCAGCAAAGTCAATGGTCCACTCGCTCGCCGACGAGGTGCGCTCGGCGCCGTCGGCCGGCGGGTGCATGGGCACGTAGACGATCTTGCCGCCCGGCATCTCGATGTTGCTGATGTACTGGTCGAAGAAGGGCTCAAAGACAATAACCTCGTCGCCCGGCTCAATGAACGCCATAAAGGCGCTCAGCATGCCCTCGTTGGCGCCCGTCGTCACCGTCACCTCCGTGTCCGGGTTGAGCGTGCGGCCCCAGCCGGGCGAGTAGGCGTCGGCAATGGCCTTCTTGAGCCGCGGCCGGCCCTTGGCGGGAGCGTACTGGTTGCACTCAACACGGTCGAGCGCGCCCTTTGCCGCGTTGAGGACAAAGTCTGGCGGGTTGTAGCCAAAGAAGCCCTGGCCCATGTTGACAATGGGCTGGCGCGGCGAGGCGGCCGCAGCCTCGTTGATGATGGTCCTAGAGGGAGACAAGGTCAGCAAAAGCAAGCGCAACTCGAAGAACCACAGACTTCCCCTACCAAACATCCTGGCGTGCGCCTTTCACGCGGGCAGCCGGCTGCAGCTTCGTAGAGGGGGCCATGGCTGAAGCCGTAAATAAGCGGCGCGAGACGTGAGGGGAAGCCGGGGCAGAGGACAAGCGGCACGGATATAATGCCTTCCTGGAGAGAGGCCGGGGGAGAGTCAGACGCATGTGTGGTCGAGAGGCTAGAAAACGACTCTTTTCCAGGCGAAGACGACTGATTTCTAAAGAATTGCTTTCTCCATGTCCCGTCAGCCATGTCGCAAGAGCCGATGCCGGTGTTGCAGCCAACCAGCCAATGAGAAGCTCGCTCAGGCTCTTACGCCATCGTGCAAGCGAGCCGCTAGTATGCGCCCCGACCTGGCCAGTCATGGCGCCAAGATACAGCGGGGCTCCTTTGTTTACGGAGCATAGATATCCCGCGAGGGGGAGTGGCTGCCTGGCTGCATGGGGCAGCTACCTATGTGGAGAGCTAGCTTGTAAGTGCTTCTGATCCCAACAACCAAAACAGTCGAGCTTTCATGCAGCGCGTCATGTATCACCCGTCTTTGTCTGACTTCCAGGTTCGTCATGGACGACGAAAAGGAGACAGAGTTTGGATGAGAAAGTTCGAGTTTAAATCAGGATCGCCAACGAGATAGCCGGCATGCCTGAATGACGAATTGCAACAGAAGACCAGCTTCCAACCGATTTCCCATTGTTTCTGGGCGCCTGCCATTGCAAATTATTCCCGGGCTTCAAGATTGAAAAACGAAGCTCTCTGCTGCTAAAAGAGGAACTCGCCGGTGTGGATGGCAAATACTATCCACATTGCCTTGGCAAATGGACCGCGCTTGATGGCCTCCACGAAAAATGCCAGATGCGCCTGAAAAAAGGCTCTTGGCGAGAATCGTGCTTTTCCCTTCATGCACAGCTTGCCAACTATCTGGCCGAAGACTGCAATACGCTCGACACGTTTGGAAAATTTGGAGCTATGGGGATGCTGCTCCGGCTGACGCTGCGAGACTACGGATACTGTGTGTCGGCAAAGGACATGCATCGGCGGCACGTGGCACCGTTGAAGCACGAGCAAGCGGTGTACGAGCATCTGCAGACGAAGCAGGACGGCCTGGTGCCGGTGTGCCTTGGCATGCTGGAGCTGGTGGTGCCATACTGGACGTCGACAGGACCCCATTTGACGCACTTGCGGAGGCGAGCCTCTGACGAGCTGTAAAGCGGGCGTGCATATACCAGAGGACGTGCAGGAGAGAGCTGGGGGTCGACCATGGGGACCAGCGGGAGCCAAATGTGCTCTGGAATGTGGAGCGGCAACGGATGATGTGCATTGACTTTGACCGGGAGGAGCCGATGGCCACGCCAATGGTGAAGGCGTTGGCACAGACGACATTACTGACCAACTCGGGACGAGAGCGGAATCGGACGGGACGAGCGGGAAAGACAGGCGAAGCAAGGGGGGGCGACGGCAATAGAGGCAGCCAGGGCAGTGCGGCCAGCGAAAACAAAGTAAGAGCGCCGAAAGTGGCTGAAGGGCAAATGATCACGACTGATCACGCCTGATGGCCCAACGGCGAACGATAAGGTCCTGCAAGTCCTGGGACTTTTTGCATAGCGTGCATGTTTGGAAATTGATGGTTTCTTGTCCCTCCGTCCTTTTGCCCGTCCGTAATCTACGCGAAAAAACACGCCAGCCGCGCGCACTGCGGAGACGCGTATTCGATCGCGGGACAACCCCGATCCAGGCATAGCGCGTCAGGGACGTGTTGTTATTACACGAGATGCTTGGGGCCCTGTGGAGACGGCCTGGGTGTTTTGACTGCTTGCCTGGACCGGTCGACGACGGCACACGAGTACGAGTCTTACGAGCTGTTCTCAGCTGGTTGAGCCTTTTTTTCTCGTACTTCGTTTTTTTTTTCCTCTCGTTCATTTCTTGCTTCATTTCAACCGCTTCTCCCTCTCTGCGGCGACATCCGTTCCTTTTCCTTCGAACCATTGTCGTTTTCCATTCCTTCCTCTGCTCCCGGCCACGTTTTCTCCCTAGACGCCGCTTTTCCCGCTGTGGGACAGCTTTCACTCGTTTCATTCCAGGCACTGCCAAGCTTCGATCTTGTTCGTGGAGATCAAGAGCAGGGAAGAGTTATAGGGCAAAAAAAAAAGGACGGAAAGACGGACACTCGTTTGCGCCTTCCCGTTCCAGACCGATGCACCTGCCCTCACTCCTGCCCTGCAAGTGAGAGAAGAGCCCGTCGTTCCTTCCCTTGTCGTTGTGGCTACTTGTGCCACCCACCACTCTATCTTTTGCGTTGGCCTTTTCTGGCGCTGCTTTTTCTGTCTTTCCTCTTCTTTCACCTTCTTTTGCCCTTTGACCTCTTTTTATCATTTTGATTTTTGCTTTTTTTTTTGGCATTCCATATTTTTATGCCCAAAACTCCCTCACCCCTGCTCGTTCACATTTGTTATTGCATCCTAGCTGCACTGCAGTCTTACCCCTCCAAGCATGGCCTATCGCGCCACTGTCGAGTCGACGCCACCGCCCAACACCGGCCACTCTTCTATTATGGCTGAAAAGCAGCCGAACGGCCAAGGGTCTGGCTTTGGCCTCGGCCTGGCAGCGCCAGGTCGATGGCCAGCTGCGCCTCCCACACCCCAGCTTTCCCAAGCGTCGGCTGGCCCGAGCCCGCCGACGTCGCCAGTTCTGCGGATGAACACCCTGCCAACGCCGATCCAGACACCCGAACAGTCGGGCTCCAGCGAGGACCACCCCGGGATTCTGTCTCTCAGTGACGGCAACGCGGTGCGGGCAAGCTCGGCTCGGGCCCGGGCTGCTGCTGCAGGCAAAGCAGCAGGCAGCACTGGCAACGGCCGAGACGTCCGCATGCAGCAATGGCTTGCCGACATCCCATTGCCCCAGACACCCCAGGAACGCTACCTGCAAGCTCTCGATCCACGCGCCGACCACCCCCTGCACCCACGACCCCTCCAGGTGCCGCAGGACCGCCAGTCTCGGCATTTGGATGATGTTATGACGGATGCTGATGCCACTGCCACAGACGACAAACTGCTCTCCTCTGCACAGTATAGGACACTGGCACTAGACAGTTTGGATAAGGAGAATGCTGTCTTTCGAGAAAAGCTGGACACCTTTGGCGCAGGCTACGTTGTGCATGGGGGTGCTGGCGAGCAGATGATCCTCGGGTCGACAAAAAAGCGACAGATGTCCGAGGTACGCACATTCTCGGTGCTGGGTGTTCCGTTTTGCATTTCCAAACTAACAACGTGATGGATAGGATTCCAATGCAGTCACTGCACGCAAGCGCACACGCATGATGGACCCGGTGCGCCGTTTCTCACAGAGGGTGTCGTCTTCGCTTGCCTTGAGCTACGTGCCCGAAAACAACGCGTCGCGAGACGGATGCAGCGAAGACTTGTCTCCCGAAGACGCTGCCAGGCAGAGCGAGCAGCTCTATCGGTTTGGGCCGCTGGAAAAGAACCCCATCAGCAGCAACGTTAAGAGCAGCGGTTCCCGTTTGTCGCTGTCTAAGCGCTACCATGGCTCACTGCGAACCCAGAATGCGGGATCTGTACGCCGCATCGTGCACTCTAAACTGCCAACTGTCATGCCGTCTCCAGCAGTGCCGTCGCCAACCTTTGGTTTCTGGTCCACAGGACGCCCCGACATGATTGTAAATGTTGCCTTCATTGGGGCTGCGCATGTAGGAAAGACAGCTTTGATCCGGTATGTTGCACGTCTTCAAGTCAAACACAAGATGGCAAAGATGCTAATTTTTGTTTCTGCCCAGACGCCTCACGCACGGTACATTTCCTCGGACCTACGCACCTAGTGACATGCAAGAACAGACGATTCGGTTGACCGTGAATGATGCTCGCGTCGAGTTCAACTTGACAGAAGGAGGTAGTGCACGCCCCGCCAACGAGCCGAGCGTCCTTGCACTCGGGTGGTTTAGCGTTGTGGTGCTGTGCTTTGATATTGGTCGTCAGAGTTCTCTCGCAAATCTTCAAAAGGTACGGCTATATTGCTCCCAATCCGTTTCCATACATCCGATCCGTTTGGCTGACATTTGCTTTACCCAGTATCGCAACGACATCAACATGTACGAGGAGAGCCCTGTTGTAATCCTGGCGGGATTGAAGAAGGATGCTCGGCGCCGTCTGCCGCCACTGCACCTCAACTTTGTGGATGAGGCAGTGCAGGTGCAAGAAGACGAGGTATGCTTGAAACCCGGGAGACACAACTGTTTTGTGTGGCGTGTAATTAACATGGTATTTACAGGGCCGGTTAGCCGCGGAGGCGATGGGTTGTGACAAGTACTTTGAATGCTCGTCGCTGTCCTCGTGTGAAGGCGTGGATGAGCTCTTTGAAGACATTGTGAACTCTGGCGTCGAATTCCAAAAGGCCCGCGACAAGAAGATGGCTCGCTTCCGATTTGAAAACTCGGTGGACAAGAACATGGCCAAGATTACGAGTGGCGTACGGAATCTGTTTACGTTCCGCGGTAAGACCACGTCTGCCTGAAGGTTGGGCAACGAAGGGGTATGGAATGATTGTAACGATATGGGTATACAGCATGGGCGGTACGGCACGGCAACGGATGGAAAACACGAGCCGGATCAGGTTTTTTGTATTATGATTTGTTACGTTGATGTGTTTTCTTTTCTTGTTTTTTTCATTCTTGTTTCGAATATTCCTTTCGTGGAAAGTCGACTTGTGTTTGGAAGGATTCTTGGAGGTGCCGATCAAAGCAATCGGCATTTTGAGCAACGGATAGTCGGGATTGGCGGCAGTGCCTTTTGGACCATGTTTGACTTGCAGTTCTATCATACAGCAGTATCACCGGGCACAAATCAACGAAAACACCAGAACGAGAAGAAAACGCCGTGCATACCCTGTAGACCTATCGTGCTATGTCGTAGACCTAGTTCCCAATACCCTTTGCCCTCTGAGTTGAGCCACAAGACAAAATTAAAACACAAAAACAAACAAACAAGAAAACAAGATAGACGAAAAGAACAAAAACAAAAAAGGTATCATAGACTTCTCCCCCCCCCCCTAAACCTCCACTTTCTTGGCGTGCAGCCTGCCTGTCCTTGGCCAGATCTGTCGCCTCTTTGGGCCGCTCAGGCCGTCTTCGCCAGCTCTTCGGTTGGCGTCGTATCATCGTCACCACTGCCATCACCTGTACCTTCACCTGCACCTGCACCTGCACCCGCAGCGTTTACAGGCGCCGTCGTGGCCACTTCGGCCACCGACGACATCCCGGGCCCTGCAGCAGCGGCCGGCGTTGCGGCGGCCATCTCGCCCACGGCTTCCCGGGGACTGGCAAGCGGACTGGTCACGACGCCGCCGCCGCCGCCAATGCTGCCGCTGATGCTCTCAGACCGCCCGTGACCAAGAGGCCCGCTGCGGCCGCTGCGGCCGCTGCGCACGCTGGCGCCGTCGCCGCCGGCCCCGCCAAGGCTCTGCCGCGCAGCAGCAGCAGCGGCCAGGACGCCGCCAGTGGTGCTGTAGATGCTCGTGCGCTCCGTGGCGACAGCCGTGGCGGCCGCGCTGGTGGTGTGCAGCGACGACGGCGGCGGCGGGAACCCAGGGGTCACGGGCACGCTGCCGCCGCCGCCCGCGCCTGCGCCTGCGCCTGCGCCTGCGCCGGCAGCCGCCGCACCTGAGCTGCTTTCAATGTTGGCCGACAACACGGACAGCGGCAGGCTCTCGCGGCTGCCGCCAAACAGCGACGACGGAGCCAGGGCGCGCACGGACGCGTCCGTGTCGAGCGAGCGGCGGCGGCGGCGCTTGCTGGACGAGGCCAGGGTCAGGATGGACGCGTTGTCGGTCAGCAGGTTGTTGGCGGTGGCGGTCGAGTAGGTCGCGGTGCCGGACGCCGACGTGGAGGCCGTCAGGTGCGAGGGAATCGCCGACGCGGGCGTGCTGGGGAAGGGCTGGTGGAAGAGCGTCGTCTGGGTACCGTTGCTCTGCGCGGAGGCGTGGCGCTGGTGGTGGTGGTGGCTGTGCGCGTGGTGGTGGCCATGGTGGCCAGTGCCGTGGCTGCCGCCAGCGACGGCAACAGATGAGTTGGCCTGCAGGCCAGCGCCAGCAACAGCACCAGCACCAGCACCGGCACCGGCACCGGCACCAGTACCTGTGCTATTGCTGCCGCCCAAGCTCAGCGCTGCGAGCCCGCCGCCAGCCCCTCCAGCCCCTCCAGCCCCGCCATGCAGCATGCCGCCCGGCGCCATGGACTGCATCGTGGTCAGCGTGGTCGTGAGGGACCAGACGGACGGCGCCGGGGACGAGAAGGTGCTGTCGCCGCCGCGCCGTGAGCCCGGCCCGCCGTTGATGGTGCGCGTCGTGGTGCACGTGGTCGACGACGCGGTGTCCTGGGTAGGGGCCAGGACCAGAGGCGGCGGCCCGTCGAGATCGGTCAGGATGGTCGGCGCGCGGGACCGCGAGCCGGTCGTCGGGATGGTGCGGCCCTCGTCGTCGTCGTTGTCGTGGTCGTTCTCGCCGCCGTGGTCGTGGAGGATGCTGCTGCTCGGCCCGCCCAGCGCCGACCCTATCGAGCTGCCGCGGTGCTGGCGCCGGCGCCGGCTGCGCTGGCCGGTGGAGGTGGACGTGAAGGAGGGCGCGCCGCCGCTGCCGCCGGTGCGGCGGATTTGCAGGCTCACGGGCGAGTACAGGTCGTCGTCGCGGCCGTCGTCGTAGCGCAGCGGGTCGTCAATGACGCCGAGGCGTCCCGATAGCGGGTACGGGTTGTTCTTCTTGGACGCGCGCGGCTTGGCCATCTTCTTGGCCTTCTTCGCCTTGGACGCGGCCACCTTGACCGGCGCCAGGTTCCGGCGGCCGCTGGAGCCGGCTCCCTTGACGCTGGCGGCGCTGCTGCCGGCAGCCTCACCTCCCGAGGCCGAGCCCTTGAAGTGCGCCAGCTTCTTGACCCATGTCGTAAACGGTCGCCGGCGGATGACCCGGGCGGGGTCTGCAAACAGACAACCAACGGTCAGCAAAAGGTGAACTGCGCGAGACGAGACAGGGGCAAGAGGCCGAGCGTATCTTACCTGGGATTGTCTCTGTGAGCGCCATCGTGGGATGCGGTCCCACGCAAGCGCAGCGTCGACCTGGTCGATCTCTGTAATGTGTCGGGCTCAGGTCCTTCCGCGGCTTCTCATCGATCGGTTGTCGGAAGTCTGAGGTCGTCGACAGCGGCAAGCGATTGGTGTTGTCGATGGTGCCTAGTTGGCTTCTACAGAGGCCGACGCGCTGGTTAGGGGGGGCTTAGGGGGGTGGTGTGGCTGAAACACGTCACTGTGGCGCAAGCGCTTTTCGCGAAGGACGCTGGAGGGGAAAGCACAGAGGACCTCTATACACGGAAACTGCACATTATCATACAACAATTGTCTATGGCAAAAGTTATGGAACAAATCGTTAGATGTTTACACGACACCGTACTCCTCCCAAACGTTGCCGGAATGGCTGCAAAATGGCGTCTCCGGACCAAGGTTCAACAAGGGGACCATCGATGGCCGGCCGTGGGCGCACTGGAACGGGAACGCGCACCGGAGAAGCCGCTTGATCAGGTCGACGCACTCGCTGTGGCTCAACGGGTCGTTGAACTTGATCGCGCCTGGGAGTGCTGCGGTTAGGGCATGTTCCACATCAGACATAGATCATAGACGAACGTACTGTGACAGGCCTTGGAATGAAGCAGATGGAGGATACCGCGGGGACACCCATGGAAGCGGGCAACCCACGGTTCTGGGCTCTCTGCCTGCGACGCTCCCGAGCTGGGCATCCGCGGCTCAGGCCGGGCGGCCGTGCTGCGTGCCCAGACTTCGCTGCGGACCAGGTCGACCACGAGCTGCGGCTCCTGGCTGCAGCGCTCGGCAAGACTGGCTGGCAGCCGGTGGACACGAAGCAGTGCAGAGCCATCCGCCAGCCCGGAAGAATCCCCCAGAACATCGTACACCACGCCCCAGTGGCGGAACGCGTCGCGGTACCGGGCTGCCAACTGGCCTTCGTCGGCCGCCAACTCGAACTGCAGCGGTTTCTCCAGCAGCGTCGTACGTGCCAGACCCTCTGGCCCATGGTAGCTGCGGAACAGCGTCTCGACGCGGCAGCGTTCGTCTGCGGCATGCTGGTCGACCAGAGCCAGAACCGTCTCAGCGTGGCCCGTAGACTGCGTGCCGGGGGTGACAGGCACCCGGATGAGGATAAACTTTTCGTCCACCTGGTTGATGACCTTTGCGTGCTGCAGACATGTTCTTTCAAGACGCACGCTGCCGCTGGCGAAGACGCTTCCGTCTCCTCCATCCTCCAGCAAGGACGCGCCAATGTCACCGCACGCCTCGGAGAAGAACCGGCTGGTCTGTTCCTTTTCAGGAAGCATAGACTTTGGCCCCAAATTCTCTGGCGTCTTCCGAGGCTGTGGTGCAGCGTATTTTGTCCGTGGCCAAGACAGGAAGTGGTTGTTTCGCCCTGGAGGCCGACCGCATCTGTCCATGGTAGCCTGTCTTTTCGCCGGCGATGCATGCCGGCTACGGGTTCCGCTGGGAAGCGCGCGCTGGCTGTAAAACCCACGTTCGCCAAGAAACTCTTCCAGCATCGCACGCAGAAGCCTCTTCAACACAGTCAGGTGCTGTCGACGGTCGTCAAGAACGTCATCCACAGCGACGGAATCCTGCGCAGAAAAGTCGATACCGATGCTGTACACAGGCCACCGGTCGACAGCCTTGGGCGGCTTCCGCACCCGCACAAACCGATCCAAGGGGCCAAGCGCTGATGCGGGTTCGTGGACCGCCGGACTTCTGCTCCTGCCAGGCGACGCCGTGTCTGGGTCGACCCCAAAGTCGGACGCGGAGAAAATGCGGTTGATTTCGTCGTAGAGAGCGTCCGCATGATGGGCCTCTGAGAGCGGCTGCACGCCGATGCGGAGGAACTGCGCCTGTTTCGAGGCTGCCGGCACCAGACACACAAAGCCCCTGACAATGACGTTTTCTGTCGACGCAGACACAGGCACCCACGCCGCGCTGTCTTTCATGCCGCTACACAGGCCGGCTTGTGCGAGCAGCTGTGTCGTCCGCAGGCGGGCCGCCATCTGGTCGTCGCCGTCGGCATCCGCCGCGGTTCCAAGGCTCAGGGCACGAGGTCGGCCGAGCATGCGACGCCGGCGTCGAGAGTCCTGGCCAGCATTTTCGTCGGAGAGCAGCACGGTGACGTCCCTTGGCCATGCCAGCAGCAGCGCTGTCGTGGACCGGACCAGCTCCTCCCAGTCGCGCGCCGTGGCAGCCATCACAGACGACGCTGTGTCCGACGCCGCCGGTCGCCGCCGTGACCGGACAGGCATGCAGCCAAACAGGTCGTTCACCGAAACGTGCGTACCATGCGGTGTGGGCGCCACATCGGCCGACAGAGGGAGGTTCACGGGTGCGTGCCGTCGCAGGACGTGGCCGTTGTGGATGGTCAGGGCATGGACGGAGTAGGACTTGTCGCACCGGGACACGACCGTGAGCAGCGCCAGGTTCGCAACAGACGCCAGAAACGTCCCATAACGACCATGCAGCGTGGAGGAGGGCGGGAACTTGGATGTATCTGCGAGGCGTCAGCCAGGAAATCAACAGAAAAAACGAGGACAGGCAGAGCTTACAGAAGCTCTTCGCCAGGCCCCCCTCAGCCGAAAACTCGACTGGTGCAATGCCCACTCCATCATCGTCCACCACGCAGGCACCACGGCTATAGTCCACCGTGACGGCCACGCGCGTGGCCCCGGCGTCGAGAGCATTGCACAGCAGTCCCAAGACGACGGCGTTCAGCGAGGTGATGGCGACGGACGACTGCACTTGCGCGGCAACGTCCCCCGGCAGCCGTTGAATGCCCATCTTCCGCCGTGCATCGTGGTGAAGAAGCCGAATGCAGTGTCTGCGAAGCAGGCTGGCAGCAGCGGGTTGGCAATGGATGGATGGAGCGACGAGGTCGAGGGCGATCGGCGTCTTGAAGAAAGCGTGACGGTGCACGTGACCCGCATTAGCTGCTGTGGATCGGAGCTTCGTAGCTTGGCCGCCGCCGCCGCCCCCCGGGGCGAGGCTATTTCGCCCGCCACCTGCATACAACACGCCGGCGACAACGAGAACACGCATCCCGCCATCCGCCGCGGAGCGAAGAATGTGACCATGGCAAACTCGGTGCGTGTTTGGATGCGGTTGCAGGATGGGCTTGTGGAATTGGGACTGACCAGAGCAGTGGAAGTCGTTTGACTTCTTCGAGGTGCGCCAAGCGAAACTGGGCGACGACGAGACGCAGCAGTTCTTTGAGAGCAACGAGATATCGAGCGTGTGTTCCGGGTCGGACAGCCTGTTTCTGGGCAGCTTCGATGGCACGGTGCGGATTGTGGGCGCAAGCTGGAAGATTGTGCGCAGCTTCCAGGCGCACGAGGTGGGCAGCATCACGCACATGCGGCAGGTGGAGGGCACGAGCCTGCTGGTGACGGTGGCGGAGGACCTGAGCGCGGAGCCGGTGCTCAAGGTGTGGGCGCTGGACAAGCCGGTCAAGCGGACGGGGCTGCCGACGTGCCTGAGCACGCTGCGAATCAACAACGGGCTCAAGCCGTTTCCGATCTCGGCGTTTGCGGCGACGGACGACCTGTCGCAGCTGGCGGCGGGCTTTGCGAACGGGGCCGTGACGCTGGTGCGCGGCGACCTGATCAACGACACGGGCACGCGGCAGCGGACCGTGTACGAGTCGGACGAGCCGATCACGGGCGTGGAGCTGGACGTGGACGACCAGTTCACGACGACGCTGTTTGTGGCGACGACGGCGCGCATCGTCAAGCTGCCGATCCTGGCCAAGGGCAAGACGCAGCCGCCCAAGACGGTCGAGGACGCCGGCTGCGGCGTCGGCTGCATGACGCGCGACCGCCGCACGGGCGCCATCGTGGTGGCGCGCGACGACGCCATCTACTACTACACGCTGGACGGGCGCGGCCCGCCGCGCGCGTACGACGCGCCCAAGACGATGATCTCGGTGTACAACGACTACGTGGCGCTGGTGTCGCCGGCGTCGCCGCTGCGGCCGACGGGGGCGGCAGGGGGGGCGGCAGGGGTGGACGGCTTCACGCAGCACAGCGCGCGGCGGCGGCTGCTGGGCAATACAACGACAACGACGACAGGCGGGCGGGAAGCGCTGTTCAGCGCGTCGACGTTCTCGCTGCTGCAGACGGACCTGCGGGTGGTGGCGCACACGGAGCCGCTGCTGTCGCCGGTCAAGGCGGTCTTTGCGCTCTGGGGCAGCCTGTGCACGCTGACGCTGGACGGCAAGGTGCGGCTGTACCAGGAGAAGCCGCTGCAGCAGCGGCTGGAGCTGCTGTACAGCCGCAACCTGTACCATCTGGCGATCGAGCTGGCGGCGCAGGCCGGGCTGGACGCGGCGCAGCAGAACGTGATCTTCCGCAAGTTTGGCGACTACCTGTACCAGAAGGGCAGCTACGACGAGGCGATGGCGCAGTACATCCGGGCGATTGACAGCACGGAGCCGTCGCAGGTGATCCGCAAGTTCCTGGACACGCAGCGGATCCACAACCTGATTGAGTACCTGGAGGAGCTGCACGAGCGGCACCGGGCGACGGCGGACCACACGACGCTGCTGCTCAACTGCTACGCCAAGCTCAAGGACCGCGACAAGCTGGAGAAGTTTATCAAGTCGCCGGGCGACCTCAAGTTCGACCTGGACACGGCGATTGCCATGTGCCGGCAGGGCGGCTACTACGACCAGGCGGTGTACCTGGCGAAGCAGTACGGCGAGAACGAGCTGGTGGTGGACATTCTGATCGAGGACGCGCAGCAGTACGACGCGGCGCTGCAGTTCATCTGGCGCCTGGACCCGCAGACGGCGTACACGTGTCTGATGAAGTACGCGCGCGTGCTGATCGAGCACTGCCCAAAGGACGCGACGCAGCTGTTCATCGACTACTACACGGGGCGGTACAAGCCGAAGCCGGACGACACGGCGGCAGCGGCGTCTGAGGCC
Source organism: Ceratocystiopsis sp. VPRI43766 (assembly GCA_019925685.1). Taxonomy (NCBI): domain Eukaryota; kingdom Fungi; phylum Ascomycota; class Sordariomycetes; order Ophiostomatales; family Ophiostomataceae; genus Ceratocystiopsis; species Ceratocystiopsis sp. VPRI43766. Next base: position 258,106 of record JADHKF010000015.1, read on the forward strand.
AGCGCAGCGGCGGCAGCAAAGGCAGCAGCGGCAGCATCGGCAGCCGAGACGGCGGGAGCGAGCGCGTTTGCGTTTCAGAACCTGGCGGGCCTGATTGCGTTGCCGAAAATGGGCGGCCCGGCGGAGGACCCGAAAGCGACGGCGGCGGCGGCGGCAGCGGCGGCGACAGCACCAACGGCCGCGACGTCGTCGACACCGAAAGACGGCGAGGCGGCCCAGGAGACCTCCAAAGCGGTGGCAGACTACACGCCACCACGGCCGCGCACGGCGTTCTCGTCGTTTATCGACCACACGGACGAGTTCATTGTGTTTCTGGAGGCGTGCCTGCAGGCGCACGACAAGGCGGCGGTGGCGTCGGCGGACGGTGGGCTGTCGGAGGCGGATCGCACGGACCTGTACACGACGCTGTTTGAGGTGTACCTGCTGAAGGCGGCGGAGAAGAAGAAGGACGAGGAGCAGCGGGAGGCGTGGGAGGCCAAGGCGCGGGGGCTGATCCAGCAGCGGGACGGGGCGGGGGGCGGCGGGGTGCCGATCGAGCAGGCGAACGTGCTGCTGCTGTCGCACCTGTCGCACTTCCGGGCGGGGACGACGCTGGTCAAGGAGCAGGCCGGGCTGGTGGCGGACATTTTCCGGTCGTACACGGCGGCGCAGGACACGCGGGGCGCGCTGCGGGCGCTGCACAAGTACGGGCCGGACGAGCCGGAGCTGTACCCGGCGGCGCTGGCGTACCTGACGTCGAGCGCGCGGGTGCTGGAGGAGGCGGGGCCGGAGGCGCTGGCGGAGGTGCTGCAGCGGATCGAGCGGGACGGGCTGATGGCGCCGCTGCAGGTGGTGCAGACGCTGAGCCAGAACGCGGTGGCGACGATGGGGATGATCAAGCCGTACCTGCAGGAGACGATTGAGCGGGAGCGGCGGGAGATTGCGGCGAACCAGCGGCGGATCCGGGCGTTCCGGCAGGAGACGGAGCAGCGGCGGGCGGAGCTGGCGGCGCTGGCGAGCCGGCCGGCGGTGTTCCAGGCGACGCGGTGCAGCCAGTGCGCGCTGCCGCTGGAGCTGCCGGTGGTGCATTTCCTGTGCAAGCACTCGTTCCACCAGCGGTGTCTGCCGGGCGGGCGCGGCGACAACCCGGCGACGGACTGGTGTCCGCAGTGTGCGCAGGACAACGCGACGGTGCGGGCGATCCGGCGGCAGCAGGAGGAGTATGCGACGCGGCACGATCTGTTCCGGGCCGAGCTGGCCGGCAGCGACGACCGGTTCGGGACGGTGGCCGACTGGTTCCAGCGGGGAGTGATGGGGGGGGGAGTGAGTGAGTGAGTGAGTGAGTGGCGGTGAGTGAGACAAAGAGAGAGAGAGAGAGAGACAGATTGTGATTTCTAATGCAACGACTTTGGACGCCTAAACGCTCGTGTTCACGCCCAGCAGATTGTCGAGCCACGCGCCAATGGCCGAGTCCACGCCTGGGCCGAGCACGGCCTGCCAGTCGCGGATCTCGTGCAGGAGACGGCCGTCGAGGGCGGCAGCGACGGCGGCGGCGTCGGCCGCAGGCCCGAGCCCGGCGACCTCGACGTCCTGCAGGCGGCCGTGGCGGGCGGTGAAGGCCAGATCGAAGGCGTCCGGGACATGGGCCGGGCGCGGCGGCCGGGGCCGCGGGTCGTCGGCGGTCGGGCGGGTCGAGAAGGAGAACTGCGGCGTCTGGCCAAAGAGCCAGTCGAGCGCCTGCAGCTCGGCAAAGCCCTTGGCGAGGCGCGAGTCGACGGCAAAGGCGCCGGCCGGGTCGGCGGCCTCGGCGTCGACGTCGACGATGCTGCTGGTGGTGGCCGGGCCGTACAGCGCCTGGAACTCGGCGGCGACGGCATCGCCAAAGCGGGTGCTGGGGTCGGCGGCGGCGGCGGGCGACGGCGGCGCGGCCAGGCCGATGTTGCGGACGGGCGAGCGCACCGACGCGACGCCGCGGGCCTTGACGTACGGCGCGGCCGGCGGGGCGCGCAGCAGGCCGGCGACGGCGGCCAGGTCGGCGCCCAGCAGACATGTGCCGTGGTGCAGGGCGCGGCGGGTGGTCAGCTTGTAGGCGGAGCCGGAGACTTTGAACTCGGGGGCGTTGTTGTTGTCGTCGCCGGAGCCGGAGCCGGAGCCGGAACCCGAACCCGAACCCGGACCCGAACCGGAGGCCCGGATGACAATGTCGTGGCGCTCGTTGACCCGCACGCCGCCCACGCCCAGCCGCTGCAGCGCGCGCACGACCATGGCGGCGTGGCGGTCGCGGTCAAAGTCGAACGTGCCGCCGGCCGGGCTGTGCACGCTCCAGTTGGCGTTGCCGGCGTCGTGGTAGACGGCGCCGCCGCCGGAGCGGCGCCGGACGAGGGCGGGCGTGCCGCTATTGCTGCTGCCGCCATCGGTCCAAGGACCGGCAGCAACGGCCGGCAGCGCCACCTCGGCCCAGGGGTTCTGGTTGCGGCCGATGACGACGCACGGCGCGTTGCGGTACAGCAGCAGCAGGTGGCAGCCGGCGTGGGCGTGCTCAAACAGGCGGTGCTCGACGGCCAGGTTGGCAAACGGGTTGCGGCCCGTCGACTGCACAATGTGCACGGGCGGGCGCTCCGACGCCGGTGCGCGCGAGACGACGTCCAGCAGCGCCGCGAGACGGACCGGCGACGGCGACGGCGACGGCGACGGGCCCGGGGCGCGGCCGGAGAGGGCGCGGCTCGGCTGCAGGCGCCAGGACGGGCGATGGCGGGCCCATGCTTGGCGTGCCGCCATGTAGGGCGGGCGAAAGAAGCAGGATGGCCGACGACAGGCCGGGGAGAGCCGAGGGTGGTTGTGGACGGCATCGCAGCAGAACGTGAGACGGATATTTCGCGGGACGGGCTGGGGAGCTGTGATTGGCCGAGACAGCCCTGGACCCACAGCTGTGCTTACTTCCCCAGATCGTCATCGACGCCCTCTTTCTCTCTTTCTTCCAGCTTTCTTCCAGCGCAAGCCGTTGCCCGTTGCCGTCCCAGCGCAATTTGCTGCGTGCTGCAGAGGGTGTCGTCTTCGTGTCCGAGTCCGCGCATTGTTCTGCCAGATGCCCGTGCGCCACAGCTGCTGAGCGCCCACCATCTCACGCGGTCTCACGCCGACAACACAGGAACAACCATGCAGGCTGCGGCTAGCGCAGGCGGACCGCCGGCATCGCAGCATCCGCAGCCGGGCCAGGGCCAGCCGAAACCGGGCTACGGCAACTTCATGGCGACCAACGGGCAGATCGGGCCGTCGTCGGCCACGGTCGACGGCTCCGTGCTGGCGGCCGACGGCACGCGCATCCCCAACATCCTGCCGCACGAGCGCGTGTTCCCCATCCAGATCGGATCCGAGCTGTTCAAGTTGTCGGGGGCGTCGCTGTCGTCGGACGCGCCGTCGTACTTTTCGCAGTACTTCCAGTGCCAGCTGAAGATGGGCGAGGCGGCGGCGACGGCGACGGCCGGAGGGGGGGACGGCAGCGACCACCACGGCAGCAACGCGGGCGAGAAGGCAGGTACAGCAGCAGCAGCATCTGCATCGGCACCGACCTCCATCCGCACGCTGTACATCGACCGCGACCCGGCCACGTTCCGCGACATTGCCCTGCACCTGCAGGGCTACCACGTGCAGCCGCGCGACGGCACGCACTTTGTGCGGCTGTTTGCCGACGCGCAGTTCTACTCGCTGCCGCGGCTCATCTCGCAGCTGTACGAGCAGCCCATCTTCATGTCCATCGGCCACCGCGAGTTCCAGATCCCCCGCGACCTGTTCCAGGACCCGGGCAACGCCCCCAACTACTTCACCCTCGGCTTCGCCGTCTTCTTCAGCTCGCCCGAGAACCTGTTCCCGGGGCTCGACCGCGCCGGCCTGCTGCGCCCGCCCTCCATCCTGCCGCCCGCCGTCACCGGCCGCTCCGCCGACACGTTTGCCGAGCTGCTGCACCTGCTGCGCGGCTACCCCGTCGAGATCCGCAGCGAGCAGCACCGCCAGACCCTGCTGCGCGACTGCCGCTACTTCAACTTCCGCGGCCTCGAGCAGAAGCTGCTGCCCCACGCCCTCGCCTACAACCAGGCCCGCGGCCGCCACGTCATTGCCCTGCGCGTCGAGGACCTGCTCAAGTCGGGGCTGTCGGTGAGCGACGCGCCGGTGGGCAGCAGCAGCGGCAGTGGCAGTGGCAGCAGCGGTGGCAGCGATGGCGGCAGCGGCAGCGGCAGCGGCAGCGAAGCCCAGACCCCGACCGCGGCCATCTCGTCCACGTTCTGGGTGCACTACGCGCGGCCGTACGTCGACGACAAGCCGGCCGAGCTGCTGCTGGAGATTGGCGGCGAGAACACGAAGCTGCACTTCCTGGGCATCGGCAGCGGAACCAGCAGCAGAGCTGGCCGAGGCAGCCGCCACGCGGCCGCCCGCCGCGCCGCGCTGGCCGCCGCCGCCGGCCACGGCACCATCCGCGCCGAGTTCTTCCGCGACACCCGCACGCGCATGGTGCGCCTGTTCGAGGTCCTGGCCACCAAGCTCAACCTGCCGTCGACGACGACCCAGCCGCTGGGCCTGCTGATGGCCCGCGGCGGCGCCGCCGGCCAGCCGCTGTCGCCGGGGCACACGCCGCTGTGCGACGACGACCGGGTGCGCGTCGAGCTGGATGCGGACACCGCGCTGGTGCTGGACGGGCGGGCGGTGTCGCTGGGAGACGACGGCGACGATGATGACGACGATGACGAGAACATTGCCGACAACGCCGACGAGGGCATCCCCCCCCGCAAACGGCGCCGCGTCGACAGCGACCAGGGCAGCACGCCCGGCGGCGGGCTCGGCGACGGGCCGCCGCCGCCGCCGTGGATCGTCAAGACCGGGCAGTGGCGGCTGCGCATCCGGCCGGCCGACACGGCGGCGGCCACGCCCGCCGACGGCAAGGTGCCCATGGAGTGCGTGCTGGTTGCGGTCAAGCTCGAGGCCGTGACCTCGGAGCTGGCCCGGAACCAGGCGCAGGGCTTTCTGGGGGGGTAGCGACGGGCGTGACGGGGTGACGGACACTTTCTGGTTAGGTTTGTTTTGGGTTTATGGATGAATGTTTGTTTACGCGTGGTTTCCTATGGTTTTTGTATGGCCACACTTTCTTGTTGCTGTCCGGTTGAGCAGAGAAATGCCAGTGCCCGGGAGTGATCTTGCGCAGCTCAGAGGCCTTGTCCATTAATGTATTGCCTCTGCAAGACCAGTGGTGGTAGAACTTGCCGTCCCTGCAGCCTCTCTCCTCGTCTCGTGCACACACCGCGTCAATATAGGCACGTCGTTGATGGCGATGGCCAACGCCGGCAGCATGAGACGCCCCCCAGGAAGTCCGCAGACGACAGCAGCATAATAGGCGGCAGCTCAACGGGCGTGGGCGATCCAGAGCGCAGCACAGCTCCGACGCATTGAGGTATCTGTTTTGCCAAGACAGACTCCCGAATGCAGGTCGTAGACGGAGTACAACAACGCAGTCGTGGCCAATTGGCTTCCGAGTCGATCGTCAGCTTCTGGACACAGCCGTTCTCGGTTCTCGTTGGTAGCCCGTGTGGTACGGCAATCTGCGCGTACGGCAACAGATGGCGTGGGAGAAGCTGCTTGAACCAATTCGTACAGCGCACGATACAAAGGCTGATCAGCTCGTCATCGTCCTTGTACTCCGCCTCGGCCGTGGATAGGATGTTGAGAAATGTCTGTTTTGATGAACGAGTTAGGCGGTGTGTCGAGCACGCGGGCGCGCCGCTGGATGTTGATTCTGGTGTTTGCTCCCTTTAAGAACCTAGGAGCCAGGCCCGGGGGAAGCGGACTCCCGAGGTCGAGGACGTTCCACGGGTCCGCGGTCGGCGTGTTCTGAAGGAAGCAGTCTTGTATGGCCTGGATCGTCCTGTACTTGGACGGCTACCGTGGAATCTTTGCTGTCGGATAGGCCTTGTCCCTGGTACCCGAAGCCTGGCTCCTCCATAAGAACAGGCACCGTGGGCGTTTTCGTCGACACCAGCGCTTCCGCTTGGGCACTCGTAAGACGAAGCACCTCGCTGTCGTCTGGCGGCGTACTCGGAGAGGACCGTTCCGGAGATGTTCACCGCGTCAGTGTTGTCGTCACCTTCCATTCTTTCTCGCACAGGATGAGTTCATCGAACAGGTCTGCTTGGTAGAACAGGGTCCTAAGGTCCAGTCGGCTGTCCAGGGTCTGCCAAAGAGCCAGCGAGAGTATTCTGCGGCAAGGGTTCCAAGAACCGGACCAGTTTTTCCACTGGTAGTATACCTGCGGCAACCTCTGGGTCATCGCATGGCTCTGACTGTTTTCTCCCGTCGGCAGTACCCAATCGCGCCTTCCTTCACGAGGATCCCCACTTATCCTCGTGGCCACCTTCCCAGCCAACACACGGCCAACTCTCAGGGCCGAACACCGAAGAGGCCCTCAATCTCCGCATCACCACAACTTCCACCCCTTGCCTTTTCTCTCGTCAGCGCGATCCCTCATACCCTTGTAGTAATGCATCATCAACAACAACATTGCCGTCATCATCACCCCCACCACAACCCAAGTAATCCATAATCCTTTCCCGTGATAATATTACTTCGCCACTTCTCTCTGCCTCTCCTCATTCTTGCGTAGGTGTCCCTTTCGCAAGACAAGCTGTCCAACTACCATCTCCGCTGGCGGTTCATCCCTCTCGATGTGACAGCAGTCCGGCGTCGTGACTCCTCCCAACTCTCTCTTCTCCTCTCTGTCGATGCAGTCCCTCATGAGTTTTTAATTTGATAAGAACGTCAGGCGGCCCACCTCTGCCTACCTCAAAACAATGCTGCCGTCCACCCGACGGATGTAAACTGGTGGTGCCCTCACCGGGATTGTCCATCTAACATAAACCTTCCTCATCTTGATCGTAGGGTCTATGACCACATGCCTCGTCCCATCCGGCGCCACAACCGTCGGTTCGTTCGGGTGTATGGTTAATCCGGGGTCTAACAGCCATGCTGCGTTCAAGTTGTCCAGTGACTCGTAACTCCCACCGCGTCTTGGCTCCGACTCCTGGAACTCGGCAGTAAACCAAGAGCGCACTTTGGTTTGCGCGTGGACCAGGAGCATGCTCTGCTTGTGCTTGCCGGGAAACAGCCGCAGTCTACGACGCTTCCCAGTTTTCGAAAATGTCGTTGCGATGTTGCAGTCTTGTGCGCTGCGTATTGCTTCTCGACACAAGCCCGACTGTAGACTGGCAAACACATCTGATGGACCGTCTTCTCTTGGCGGGCCATCTTGTGTGCAGTAAGAAAGCATCCAAATGCCAGCGTCAGTTCAAGATGCTGGGTAACAGCTTTTGAAGCACTGTCACAGGTTGGGTCAAGAGGTCCGCCAGTTGATCGGCTCCATCGGTATGGTCAATGGCGAATCTGTCATGTTGAGTGATTGCAAGGACCAGATCTAGTCGTAGCAGTGCCTCTGCGGACACCAGCTTCCAGAATACATGCTGATACAGTTGTAAACCAGCTGGGCCGTCCTCTGTGCCGTCCTCCACGGCAGCTGAGACGGGCGTTGGTGCGGCCGTGCCGCATGCCATTCCACTTTCCATCTAAAGTTGGTTGATTGGAAGAAAGGGGAAAACCCTCCCCCCAGGGAAGGGAAACCCTTGTCTTCCGGATGACTACCTGTCACCTGGCCCCTGGCTTCCATCTCGCATAAGATGAGCAACAACCTTGAGACATGTGTTCGGGCCGGTTTTTGTTTTGTCGAGTTGGGGGAACATTTCACATTGTCGTCGTGCGGGCGCTCAAACAAAGTCTCCTGTCGGACATATCGTCCATTTAGGACCATCGACCGCTGCCGCTCACAATCACACCGCCAGTTGCTCCAGGGAACTCTGGGGCGCCGCTGCGCTGCAATCGCCTACCGCTGTTAGACTCCTGCAGAAGAAACAAACTGACAACGTACCAATCCAGCACGGATCGTCTGGTTGTTCTTGGCTCGCAAACAAAGTTCCAACAGATATTCCGTTTGCAGACGGGACACGGACATCGGCGACGGCATCGTCTGCAGCTTGGCACGTTTGGCAAGAACTGAAAACACAAAGCAGACAGTCAGCAGGGAGGCACGAGGTTTGGGCCAGCAAGCAGGGTTGAAACGTACAAACTTTCAGCCCAGGGTAGGCAGTGACAATCTGATGCCCTGGCGAGACACTGCTCGAGTCTGTGGACGGGCAGAACGAGACAGGGGAAGAGGGCCACTGTGTTCGGCGTGCCAAGGTTTGCAGACATCACACTCTTCTGGCATATTTGCGGACAACAACGGCAAAAACATCTCACACTCATAGAAGGACGAGGGGATCGACAGGTCTGGGGGGACATCAAAACCACAAAGCAGATGCAAACTTACGTTGGCTGACATGGCCCTTGGATGCAGGCAGTCAAGAAGGGGACCGAGCAATCGAGCCAGGCGAAAAGGGACACCAGGAGTCAACTTACCACAAGAGACGACGCCAGGCCCCGGACGCAAGAGCCATAAGACATTCCTTGCCTTGCCTCCCGGGCGAGGACCCCCGGGAGCAGACAGCACGAACACGAGAACTATTGGCCGGAGTAAGCAGCATGGGGGAAAAAAAAGAAGAGAGAGAAAGCAGAGAGATCAGGGCGCGGACTGTGCCTTTTATAGACGAGACGACTGGGAGCAGCAGGCAAGCAGAGAAACACGTCACCGGTGCAAACACGCAAGCAAACGCCGACTGCAGGAGCATGGAAGCGAGCAGAAACGCTGGGTCTTTGGTGAAGCAACCAATGTGAGACCGAGTGAATGAGAAGCGAGTCAAGATCAAAGAAAAAATAAAGGGAAAATCAAATAAACCAAGAAAACAAGACAACATGGAATCATCCAACGTCAAGACAAACACGACGGACGAGAGAATCATATCGACATTTGCTCATGGACAAAATCAGAATCGGCATTAAACGCATTTGGGGTAAACGTAAACAAAAGCAAAGCCAAAAAAAAGAAAAGACAAAACACCCAAAAATGCTTCGCTCAAAAAAAGCCAACAGCAGTCTGCCGGGAGCACCGTGGGCTCCCCTCATTCGTTTTTTATTCATGTCCGCACCCGCCGCGCGCTCGCCCCGCGCGACCGGCTCATCGGCGCGCTCATCTGCCGCCGCTCGCTGCCGGGCGTGACGGGGCGCCGCGGCGTCACGCAGGCGACCGGTGCAGTCGTAGTTGTAGTTGCGCCAGTTGCGCTGCCACTGCCGCTGCCGCTCCCACTCCCGCTCCCGTTCCGGCTCGTCGTCGACCGCGTGCGCCCGCGCCGTTCCCTAATCTGCGCCAGGCACTCCTCGCGCGTCATCGTCGGCGTCACGGCGTCGGCATCGGGCACCCGCTTGTGCCGCGCCTGCTGCGCCTGCTGTGCCTGCTGTGCTGCCAGCAGCCGCCGCGCCAGGTTCGGGTCCGTGTTCTCCTCCCGCAGCGGCACCTTGGTCGTCGTCGTCTTGGTCGCCATCCGGTAGCAGCCGCCCGTCACCGTGTGCGGCCGCGGCGGCATCCGGTTCTCGATCGGCTCCACCGGCTCCGGCATCCGCAGCATGGCCTCAACAGCCCGGCTGTCGCCGTAGCCGCCGGCGCCAACGTCCACATCCTCGTCCTCGTCCACAGCACAGTCGTCGTTGCTCTCGTCGCCCGCCGTCGGCTGCGGCAGCGGGTACGGCTGCAGCCGCGGCCCATGGGGTTGCTCACGCCGTGTCCGTACCTCCGGCTGGGGCGTCGCGTCGTCGTCATCGACGTCGTCGTTGGCGTTGGCGTTGGCGTTGACATTGTCGTACCCATCCTCCATCGGCACGTCTGCACACGACGCATCCGCCTCCAGCGTTTCCGGCGCCGCACAGGTCGGCACGTGGAAGTTCACCGGCGGCTCCGGCTCGTCGCGCCGGTGCGGCGCATCCAGCAGCGACAGCAGCGACGTCCGCTGCTGCGCCAGGAGCGCAAACGACGGCGGCTCCACCGACGGCGTGCGCGCGTACATGGATGCGTCGGCCGGCACGTCCATGGTCGTTGTCGTCGTCGTCTCCACGGTGTAGGCTGTGTCGGCCGTCACGTCGCCCACGGTCGTGTCTGCGTCGTTGTTGTTTTCCGCCTCCTCTTCCTCGTCCGCAAACGCCTGCCGAAACAGCGTGCGCTCGACGCGCAGCTCCGTCTCGACCGTCTCGCTGGCCTCGGCCGCCGTCTCGGCCGCCACCGGCTCTGGAGCAGCCGCAGCATTCGATGCCTCTGCTTCGGCCGCTGGAGTCATAGCCGTATCTTCCATCGTCTCTTCGGCCATCTGTTGGGACACTGTGCGGAGGAGCACCCCTTCGTCGGCAGGCGCAAAGAGGGCGCCCATCCGTGCCGGCGGCGTCTGCTGCGGCGACGTTGTCTCGCCGCCTGCGACGGCCTCTTCCCGCGGCAGCTGCGAAAGGCTCTCGCGCAAGAAACTCTGCCGGATCGCCTTGGCGGCCGGCAGCTTGTTGGTGCGCGCGGGCGTCGTTGGCGACGTGGCGGCGGCGCTCGCCATCTTCTCGCTACGAAGCATGCGGTCGCCGCCGTCGCCCAGGTCCAGCACGGGGCCGCCAGAGCCGCTGCCGGACGAGGCGCCCAGCAGGCTCGTCCGTGGCCGCTTCTTGGTGCACGCGCACGCGCGCAGGCGGCACTCGGCCTCGAGGAACTCGACCAGGTCCACCGCCCGGTTGGCCCGCTGCTGCTCCCACTGCCACAGGCGCGTCAGCTCGTCAATCTCCGCCTCGCTGGCCGCAGACGACGTGATGCTGAAGAGGGCTTCCGACACCCGCCGCGATGTCCGACGACTGGTGCTGCTGCTGCTGCTGCTGCTGCCGCCGCGCGGTGTTCCTGCTGCTGGTGGCTGCAGCGTCTGGTTGCCGCGCACGCGGGGCACAACCAGCGAAACCGCCGCCGGCGACGACGCCGACGCTTCGTCGTCGTCGCCCGTCTCTTCGTCACCGACGCTGGCGCGGCTGTCCTCGTTGGCCGTCTTCGTCGCCTGCTCCTGCTCCTGCTCCTGCTCGACAATGGCCTCCTCTTCGTCCTCGTCTGGCGGCGGCAGCGGCACCCGGCCCTCGGACGCCACGCGCCCCATGTCCGCCGCGGACTGGGCCAGGCTCTTGAAGGCGTCGCGCTCCTGCTCCACCAGCACCAGCCGCTGCCGCGCCTCGGCCAGCTCCTCCTGGCAGCCGACGAGCGCGTACCGCGCCTGGAACGCCTCCTGCTCGCGCGCGCGGCTGCGCCCCTGCTCGTGCGCGAGCGCCTCGTCGGCGGTGCGCGCCTGCGCCCGCGCCATCTTGAGCTCCTCCTGCAGCTTGACAATCGCGCTCTGCGCCTTGAACGCCTCCTTGCGCGCCCGCCGGATCTCCTTCTCCCACAGCACCTGCGTGTGCGCGTGCGTCTCCTTGGCCCGGCCGTACGTCTCCATCACCGACTCCAGCCGCTCGCCCACGCGCCGCTCCCGCTCCCGGCCCTCGTCGACCTGTCGCCGCAGCTGTCGCGCCTCGTCGCGGTACCGCCGCATCTCCGCCTCCGCCTCCTCGCGGCCCACCATCGCCCGCTTCAGCGCCGCGTCCGCCGTCTTGCGCTCCAGCTGCTTCGACTGCTTCGCCAGCGAGTTGAACTGCCCAATCTTGTCGCTGACCGTTGTTGCCGCCATCGTCGTCACGGCACAGTGGCCCTCAAAACTCGGCATCGGCTGCTGGTTGACGCGCTCCGGCGACACCGTTTGCAGCGGTGCCGGCGATCCGCGCTCCATGGTCGGTGGTGTGGTGTGTGTTGTGTTGTTGGCTGTGTTATGTCGTGGAAGCCGTCGGGAAGAGTTGTTGGTCTTGTTGTAAGATACCTGTGCTCAGTAATAATAGGCGTGCTTTTGCTGTCGGTGTGGAATGTCCTGACAATGTCTGGAAATCGTTCTTTCCTTGCCTAATTAAGCTTGTGTTGACTGTGGGTCGAGACTCGTTGCTGGGCGACGCGTGTCCACGTGACCAAGTTCTGTCGTAGCATTCTGTCGTCCGCCACAGCCTCGTCTCTTTTTACCGATGTCTTTTCATTGCGTTCTTTTTGTTTTTGTTTTTCTTCCTTCTTTCTGCACCGTCTGGCTTGTGAGGCAAAGCACCATCAAATATGCTGCACGAACGCAGGACTGCAAATGCATCTTTCTTCAGCGGATGTCCCATGGCCCACAATCGCCCTGCTCACTACGTCGGCTTCATAATACCCACATTTACACGTGCAAGAAATCAGGCCGCTTTGCCATTGGTCGAGATGACGTCGGCGTTCAGCCGTATTATCGTAGGGATTCTTTCTCCGACGAGGGGCGATTTATCTCCGTACCAGATAGAGTCAGAGCTTGGATGGGGGAGCGCCTTTTCTTCTACCCCTCCGTCCTGGGCCTCTGCACTTGACCTCCTACCCTTCCAAGCACCATTGGCCTGCCCTTCTTCGCCAGGAAGACTTTCCCCATAGACCAGGTGCTTGTAACCCCGCGAGAGAGAGAAAAAGAAAAAAAAAAAAAGGCCCCGCCACGATGCAGCTCGTCACGCTCGCCACCTGCAACCTCAACCAGTGGGCGCTCGACTTCGAGGGCAACACCGACCGCATCATCGAGAGCATCCACCTGGCCAAGGAGCAGGGCGCCAAGCTGCGCGTCGGCCCGGAGCTCGAGATCTGCGGCTACGACTGCCTCGACCACTTCCTCGAGGGCGATGTCTACCTGCACTGCTGGCAGCAGATGCACCGCATCCTGTCGGATGCATCGTGCCATGGCATCCTGCTCGATGTCGGCATGCCCGTGCTGCACCGCGGCAACCGCTTCAACGCGCGCGTGCTCGCGCTCGACGGCAAGATCATCATGATCCGGCCCAAGCTGTTCCTCGCGTCCGACGGCAACTACCGCGAGAACCGCTACTTCATCGCCTGGCACGGCCCGCGCCACGTCGAGGAGTACTACCTGCCGCCCATGATGCAGGAGCTGCAGGGCGCCATCAAAGTGCCCATTGGCGACGCCGTCATCAGCACGCCCGACACCTGCCTCGGCGCCGAGACCTGCGAGGAGCTCTTCACGCCCAACTCGCCCCACATCGGCATGGGCCTCGCCGGCACCGAGATCTTCACCAACAGCTCCGGCTCCCACCACAACCTGCGCAAGCTCGACATCCGCATCCAGCTGATCCTCGAAGCGACGCGCAAGAACGGCGGCGTCTACCTCTACTCCAACAGCCGCGGCGCCGGCGGCGAGCGCCTGTACTACGACGGCTGCTCCATGATCATTGTCAACGGCAACATTGTCGCCCAGGGCAGCCAGTTCTCGCTCAACGACGTCGAGGTCGTCACCGCCACCGTCGACCTGGAGGAAGTCCGCTCGTTCCGCTTCACGCCGTCGCGCGGCATGCAGGCCATGCAGGCCCCGGCGTACCAGCGCATCGAGATCGGCTTCAGCCTGACCGACAACACGCCCGGTCTCGCGCCGACCAAGCCCCGGCCCCCCAAGTACCACCTGCCCGAGGAGGAGATTGCGCTGGGCCCGGCCTGCTATCTGTTCGACTACCTCCGGCGCTCGGGCGCTGCCGGCTTTCTGCTGCCCCTCAGCGGCGGCATCGACAGCTGCTCGACCGCCATGATTGTCTTCAGCATGTGTCGCCTGGCCATGGCCGCGGTCAACGAAGGCAACCAGACTGTCATTGCTGACGTGAAGCGCCTGTGCCGTCACGCTAAAGAGTTTCCGAAAACACCAGAAGAGTTCTGCAACATTATCATGCATGTATGTTTTTTTTTTTTTTTTTTTTTTTTTTTTTTTTTTTTTTTAATAAAAAAAAAAAAAATTATACAAATAAATAGCTTTTATTTTTTATTTTTTGCCCAAAATTTTGTTGTGTGGGAA